>JAMALN010000380.1:0-34072 GCA_023630115.1 Cutaneotrichosporon sp. PK4640 | reverse complement strand
AACAGACCGTCTGGCGGACAAAGAACGCTTGCCAGGTCCGCCAGGCCCGGACGCCACAGTTACCGTGACGGGGCGAGGGCAGGGTGGGCGGGCACAATTGGGTGGGGGTGGGGGTGGCGTCTGTCTTGTCATGCATAGGCGCGGTGTGCGAGGGGCTGCCGGAAGCCGAGGGCCGAGGGAGTTGGCGTGCGGAACTGCCTCTCGGTGTAGCATGTGGACAGGCTATTGTTGCCAGATCTTCCCAAGCTCTCAGTGCCTTGGAAGTTTCCAGATCACAAAGTCGGGGAATCGTGAGATCGTGAGACTCGGAGTCGGTATTGACTAGCCCGTGGCCCGGCGCCGCGGATCTCAGCGGCGCCACAAACCACTGCCAACAATCAGAGCGCACAGAGCGATGGATGCAGAGCTCCCATCGCTCCACTGCATCCATCGCTCCATCCATGTGCCTCCTGTCCCTCTGCGCGCCCTGCACACCCCTCTGCCACTGGCTCCTCGAGGCGTTCCTCGCGCGCGTCTTCGACGGCGAGCGCGCACCGCAGGGGCACGCGCCACCGCCATTCGAGCGCAAGGTCCCCGTCGCCTTCGCCTCGCCGCCGCCGTCCCTCGCGTCCCTCCCGTCGAGCGCGTTCCCGCGCTCCGCGTGGCCCGCCCGCCCCGCCCCATGCACCTACCTCGACAAGGTGCGGTGGGCGGCGCACGCCGCCTCGGCGCGGGTAGGCCGCGGGGCCGGAGGCGACGAGCTGGACGTGATGCTGGCCGTGTGGGACCGCGCAGAGGAGCTGTATGCCGAGGTACGGTGGCAGCTGGGGCGGCCGCTGAGGGGGAGGAAGCGGTATCAGGCGGCGGAGCAAGTTCTCGCGGCTGCTTGGGCGGAGGTAGGTCGAGGAGAGGCGGCGCTGACGGCAGGCGGTGGAGGTGCTGCGGTGTGAGGGGAAGACGGCGGCGGTGGCGTTCGTGGGGAATGCGTTTGAGCATCTGTTCGCTGAGGAGCGGGGGAAGAGTCCGCACAAGCTCAAGCGGTTGTATGAGGAGGAGATTGAGGCGAGGTTGCCGCCCCCGAGGAAGAGCACCGTCGCGACGCTCGAGCTTGAGGCGAGGTATGGTTAGGGCTAGGAGGGGCTGGAGGGCCGCCACCAGGTGGAGGTAGCCTGGGACAGCCTCAACAGGACCGGTGAGGGCGGTAGGTGGCGTACCACTTCCTACTTCCTCCCATCCCCAGTCGTCACACGTGCGAGTCATGCATTGTTGTGTGGACCAAATGACCAGAACTACTCTACACAGCTTTGCATATCCTGTTCTATGTCCATCTACAACGCCCTTTTGCGGCCCGCACTCTCCTTTCCTCGCCCCTGGCGACTCCATCAACCAGCTGTCTTTGCATCCCCTCACTTTTACTTGCGGCTGCGGGGCTCGGATGGGCCAGGAGATGTCGGGCCAGGAGATGTCGGGCCAGGAGATGTCGCACCATGCAGGGTTGTATAGCATATGCATAGAATCTCCCCTCGCTGGGCTATCTTCTCGTATATTTTGATTGTGCATGCATAGCGATGCAGAGGCAGCGCGACAGGTGAAAGACGATGGTACCGGTTTGCACGGTCAATTTTCAGGCTTAATTTCCGAACACATCTGTCCGGGTACTGTACCATGGTCGAATCGAGAGCAAAGAGGTAGAGAAGGAGAGAAGACTGATGTGGGGTTGCGCAGGGGACTGCGGTCTACCTTTCAATACGACATGCGGCGCAGCTGGGCGGGGGGCGGGCGCATAGGTCGCATGGGAACAAGGGGCGCTCCTCGCCACCCACGATTGCTCTTCATCCCCAATGTATCCAGCCCCCAATCTGTGATCTGCGAATGCTAGTCTCCTGGAGGCCTGGAGGGGTGGGGAAGGCAAGTGTGTGCGAGGTCTGGGGAGCGCATGTCCGCCATGAGGCCTATGGTGCCACAGAAGAGCCCAGCGGGAGCGGGAGCAATTGGTGGTGGCACCTCAGAGCACCAAACACGCCTGCGCTCTTCCTTTCACGTCGCACCATTGCACAATCCACGTCGACGTCACACTCTCTCACAAACATCCCACTCGTGACGAAGCGTACACCCTCCTCCTGCGCTCCTGTCGACACCACGACTACCAGCAACAAACAGTTGACCTCTCGCCACCGCTCTCTTAGTCGCCGGCTGCAAGAACCATGTCGTCCTCGCAGCCTCCCGATCCCGTCTTCCACACCTACGTCCCGCCACCCACTCATGACTTCCCCGCCGACGAGTGGTGGGACTCGGACTTTCCAGATCTCTTCCGCCCCATCGCCACCTTCAAGTACCACCGAAAGCTTGCGTGGGCGGGGCGTGCAGCCAGTTTACGGTGGGCAGCTGCCATCAAGGGCGAGCGCGAGGTGACCACCCTCGACGACGTAGACTTCAAGATCGCGGTGTTTGACAAGGCCTACCAGCTGTGCGTGTCTTCCCGTATTAGCTGACTCGGAGACTGCGGCACCTCCGGCGGGTGTTCCGACGCGCCGGTAACCGCCAGTTGGAGACCAAGGACGACTGGCTCAAGATGACGGACGAGTGCATCGAGATCGCGGTGGAAGCGGTACGTCGTTCTGCGTGCAAAGCTGATCCAGGCATACAAGGCGCTTGCCCGTACTTTTCCCAACCACCCCATCCCCGAGAAGAGCGAGACGCAGGGCTTCGTCCGCGCGGCCGTTAGCCACTGCTACAAGAGCGGCGAGACGATGGACTGCGAGGACGCCCGAACCCTCGACCCGTATGATTTCTGCAAGGATGGCGAGTTTGACGAGGAGGCGTTTGACGCCGCCTACGCTGCTCGCGAGGAGTACCGCATTTCTCGCCTCCCGCCCACGCACCTCACCGACGAGATGCTGCGGTACATCCCCGACCGCGAGGACCTGCCCCCGCGCTCGGTGACGGTCGTGAACCTCGACGCCGTGTACGGCGACGACGACGTCCCGGATGAAGACGTGGCGACCGAGTACGAGTGGTACAACTATCGCGGTGAGCGGTGTGAGGCGCCGGAAACCATCGTTGAGGTGTTCGACCGAGTGTCGCCATCCCTGGCGTCCCTGCAGCCCCCGCCCCCTTCCCCTGATCCGGCTTCCGATGTCTCTGCGTCGTCGCCACTCCTCTCTTCCGATGTCTCTGCGTCGCCGCCACTCCTCTCGTACACCTCGGAGAGCACTGTGGACTCCGCCACGCCAGCCACGTCAAGTCCCCCTCTTCTCCGACTCCCCGACTGGGTCTCGGGCTGGCCAACCCCGTGGTCGCCGAAGAAGAGCAAGTAGCTGCCTGGGCCGCTCACTTGTTCTCGCACCCTGGTCTCCTTTGTACATTGCCAATTGTAGAACCGACTATTATCCGATCGTAGCCGTGTGTACACTACAGTATGCAGCTTCTCCGAATCTCGGGACTCTCCCACCACAACCTCTTCACAGTGCGAGTGATATCTGCTTCAGAGCCGTGGGATGAAATCGAATGCAACCTACTTACCAGAGTGTCTGTGTCTGTCACAGTGGCGACAGGACCGCGTTGAGCTAACAGCCTAGCCGAGTCATACTGTGGGAGTCACCTCAATTTCACCCCCATTTTGGCCGCCTTGCCGCCAGCCACTGCATCAAGCGGTGGCGCGCATAAGTGAGTCATGTGTGCTTGGGTGCACTCTGTATTCGAGTGCCGAATTAACGAGATGAAATACACCGAAAAGCAAATATTGAGATAAAATGTTGGGCCAACGCCACGGTGCCTGGCAAATCGACGCCATCGAGTCGATGCGAGTCGAATGTCTGGCTGATGCATGGCGTACATAACCCATCTCCAGCATCGGCATCCCCTCATCTCTTTCCACACGTCCACTCTCCCCATCCACCTCGAAGATGTCCAGCACCGTCCAGACACCGCGCGCTGAGCAGGCGATCCACCCTGAGGTCATCTGCTTCCCGCAGGCGCAGATCACCTTTCCCGCCCATGCGGGGTGGCACATCACCATCCCCGACATCCACATGGACATTCGCCTGTCCTACGGCGAGAAGCTGACGTGGGCGGCGCGCGCGGCGTGCAGCCGCTGGCGGGCGGTCATCGACCGCCGCGCCGTCGGCAACCTCACGCACCTCGACTGTCGTGGGCGGAGCCCCGTGGAGCCCCCACCCGTCATTCTGGGACACGTGACTCCCCCGAGAGTAGACTACGTACTCACGTGACCCGCTACGAGGGCTCACTCCGCACCAACCGTACATAAGCTCCGTACTCCGTAGTCTTGCTCCTTAACGTATGAATCGCCCAGTCTCAAGAATCGCCCTCTCTCTCTACGCCTCAGCCCCTCAAGAGCCTCCTCTGCCGGTCTCGAGCATCCCTGCATCGGTGAGGGCCGCGTCTACGACATCGACTTCGCGCTGGCCGTGTACGACACCGCGCGCTGCATGTACTTCCACTCGCGCGAGGAGGAGCCCCGGAAGCCCTGGTTGCGCCCGACGCTCAAGGCGCCGCTCGCCACCCATGCGGAGTGGGAGCAGGTGACGGACGAGATGATCACGACCGCGCTCCAGAGCGCCACTGAGACGCTGGCAAAGACGTTTCGGGGAAAGCATAACTGACTCCACCTTTTTACGGGGTGGAACGCGCTCGTGCCGTTCGCGAGGAATGCGTTCAACGCGCACTACATCCCGGGAGTTGACTCGCTGGAGATGGCGCACGTGCTCGAGCTGAACACGCTCGAGTCGGACCTCGAGGGTTGCATCCCCAAAGCTTGCGACTTGCGGGGGACTGGGATGAGTGGGCCTTTTGTCTACTTTGACACGAGGACCGCGGAGTACATTGACGTGTACGACATCCACGACTTCCTCATGCGCGTTTGACCCATACGCAGGTCGTTGACATAGGTGTGTAGGATAGTGGCTGAGGTGTCCGTTCTCTGTGTCTTGCAAATCTTCATGTCTTGGTGAAGAACCTGTGCAAGTGCTTGGTTGATATAGTCTAGATGTACCTGCCTGCCTGCTCCAGTGCCTGTGCCTGTGCCCCAAGCCAGACTAGTTGCCCACTGTCGTCGACAAGAGAGTATATCACTCCACTTTTCAGAACCCACACTACCTCACTCCTCCCACCTTGACTGCTCTCACCACATGCCCACGCCTTCAAACCCAGGCAGCTTCCCCGCGCAGGAGTGGAGCGGCGTCGAGTTCCCCGACCCCGAGGGCGACCTATCCTACCTCGAAAAGGTAACCTGGGCCGGCCGGGCCGCCAGCAAGCGCTGCCTCTCGGCCCTGAGGGCCGGCGACCTGATCCACTTCGACCACTTTGACTTCACCTTAGCGGTGTACGATCACGTGCGCCAGGTGTGGGTGCAGCAGCGGCCCAGCTGACGCAGATACCGGCACAGGATGGGGCTCCTCCAGCGCGCGGGCAAGGTCCACGGCACGCTGGGGCGGTGGATGAAGTTCACGGACAAGCTGATTGCGGCCGGCCTGGACAATGTGAGATGCAGGTGGCACTGCTGACCCTAGGGCGTGGAGCGCTTCACGGCGGCGTTTGCGGACGATCCCTGCCTCCAGGGGGTTACGCGGTGGGAGCATACCACGAGGTTCGTGCGTAATGCGTTTAACCACCACTACGAGCCTGGGAGGGATGCCTACGAGCCCAAGGCAAAGCCCAGGACGGACAGGTTCCTGGAGTTCAGGCTGGCTGAGTAGGTCCCCTCTGCGGAACTGCGGCCCCGCGCTGTCAGAGATGGACCTGAGAACCATGTTGGCACCAAGGACACCAACCAAGCCAGCGGCAAAGGATCCATGGCGAGCGGGGGGCGATCGGCGCCGCTCAGAGTTATCTGGGTCGACCCCAAGGTGACAACTCCGCCACCCCCGAAGCGGTTGCCCGTGTATCGCCGGCGCAACGTACTTTCGACAGTGGTCGAAGAACCCACAGGTATCTGGTGACACTTTTCTGGGCGCTTCTATAGACTTGTAGAGCGCTAGCGTAGTGGATGCAGCCGAATGGAGGTGCTAGGCCGGCTGGTTTCTGTAAACATCGAAAAATGGCGCCCCGTGCCTGCGGAACCGTCATCCGCTGTGTACTCTTAGCGCTTCATTCCACACAGCCCTCCGTCATCCTCAACATTCCCCGCCATGCCCGAGTACACCGACTTCCCCTGCGAAGACTGGCGGGATGTCGACTTCGTACGGTACACCGACGCCGGGAAGCTCGCGTGGGCCGCCCGCGCAGCGAGCAAGCGCTGGCTCGCCGCTCCCGAGACGCACGACCTGGCGGGCGTCGACACTTTCGACTTCATCCTGGCCGTGTATGACCGGGCGCACGAGTGGTGGGTACCCCCCGAGCGCGATGACGCAGCTATCGCTGGACGCTGTGCCAGCTCCACGGCCTCCGCAAGGTCCTCCAAAGCGTCAGCGAGTGGATCAAGCTGACCGACAAGGTCTTCGACGGCGCTTTCAAGGAAGTGAGTCTTACATCAACTGAGCATATGAGCCTTGTGATCGCATCAACTGAGCACACTAATCGACAGGCCGTCGCGCGGATCGAGCGCGAGTTCCCGACCGAGCCCCAGCTGGACGCGATGATGGCGGCGTGGACCGCCAGCCCGTTCGCGCGCAACGCGTTCAACTGCCAGTACAGCCGGTTCTGGGACTGCAACGACGCCGACAGGCCCTCCTCCTTCGAGCAGGGGATGGAGGAGGATCGGTTGGACAGCTACATCCCAGATCTGGAGGACATGCCCCTCTGGCGGGGCACGGCGATCAATCCCGATGTTGTCTGGAGCGATGACTACGACAAGCCGTACCCCCAGACCAAGAAGGTCATCTGCCTCGACCACAACTGGAAGGAGGTCACCAATCCCACTCCGGAGCAGCTGGAGATGGTCTACGACCGTCGCGTCGCGGAGGCGCGCCGTCGCCGGCGTCTGGAACTGTCGGAGGGTGGGGAGCCGAGCCCCAGCCCCAGCGCGGGCGCCATGAACGAGGTTCCTCGCGCTTCGCGCACGGACTTGGGCCCAGGCCCATCGTCGACCCAGCCTATCGAGAGTAGCGCCCTGCACACGCCCCCGGCACTCCGTCGCCTGCTCCGTCTCTCCTGCCCCGTTGCAGCACCCGCTGCAACATCACGTAGCCGAGCCAGTGCCGGCGTCAGCCAGTATCTCGCAGGAGACGCCACGAGTGTTTGTATCGGTTGCTTCCGCCAGGGGAAGAAGAAGGGGAAGAAGAATGGTGAGGAAGCCTCGTCGCTCGTCGACAAGGAGATAGCGACTTCATCACGACAGGCACGGTGTGCCCCCTTATCGCAGTCCACGCCCAGACACAACCTTGATGCACGGTGTGTGCCTTGCCTCTGCGCTCTCTGCATCCAGAAGCTGCGCAGAACAGCAGTTGTTTGGCAGAATGCAGGCAGAAGTCCCGGTCTAGGGTACGACTGCGCACTTGCGGGGTTAGTCACTCCTCGTGGGTGTCTGGACTGGGACGATACGCAGGGTGAATTGCATTGTGGCCTGACGGGCGCTAATGTCGATGGCCAGGCTCGGCGCCCAGGCTCGCCGAGCTGCCGATCAGCCGCTCGGCGCATCAGCTGCTCGGCGCCGACGGAGGTCGAAAGCCTGACGCGGCGTGGGAAGCGGCGTGGGAAGCGGCGTGGGAAGCGGCGTCTTCTTGCGCAGCTCGCCAACCTTGTCGCTGCATCGTGCGAGGTTGGCCGCAAAGTTGCAGCACCAAATGTGCCGTGCCTCGTTTCACGTTTATGCCTATCTCAATTGGCGGCCTCACGACGGGGGCGGCGCTGGCTGGCTGGCGGAATGATCGTTGGGCTTATCGAGGGCGGGAGGCGTGGCGCCAATCTGCGGGACGAGCGTCATAGCCTGGGTCTGAGGCTGGGTCGGTGAGGCTTAGTGGGGCGAAGAGGGGGGGAGGAAGATCGCGGGAGACGGAGGCGGGACCCAGGCCAGTGGGCCGCCCTGAGTCGTGGTCTGGCATCTGCCGCTGCTGTGACGTGTTAGTGCAGCCTGCAACAGCCGGATACGGAGACTGGAGGGGAGGCGCCAGTGGATGGGCATGCATGCATCCAGAAGAGCGGAAGAGAGGAGCAGTAGAAACATGGTAGAGAGGGGAGATGAAGGTTGGGTTGCAGTTCCGGCGGCAGGGTCAGAGGCACGATCACTCCCCGCGGCGTGCCCGTACCTACCCTCGTCTCTCAACCCCTCTACCCTTTCCCGCTCTCACCTCACTCCAGCACCATAAAAACTAGCCCCAGCACTTGTCGTTGTCCTCTTGCTCATTCTCACACCTGCTCTGCTCGCCACCGCCGCCGCCGACGAAGAGCGCCGATCCACACGCCGATCTGCGCCAAACGAGCTTAATAGCTGGAACAATTCACGCCGACGCCACCACCCT
The DNA here is from genome assembly GCA_023630115.1 of Cutaneotrichosporon sp. PK4640. Taxonomy (NCBI): domain Eukaryota; kingdom Fungi; phylum Basidiomycota; class Tremellomycetes; order Trichosporonales; family Trichosporonaceae; genus Cutaneotrichosporon; species Cutaneotrichosporon sp. PK4640. Next base: position 25,679 of record JAMALN010000380.1, on the reverse strand, counting down.
GACCTAGCGCCCACGACCCTCGTCGCCGTGAGTCCATTCCGCTCGCCGTGCACTTTTCTGCTTCTGGCGCACTCTGACGAGCGCGATGGGCGCACCTCTGGCCTGTGTGGCCGCGCTGGCGCCCATAAATGACCTCGCACCCATGTCTTGCTCGATTGCTCGCTATCTCGCTCCATTCGCGCTCGCGCTCACACCCAGTCTGCCAGCCTGCCTGACACACCAGCCACCAGATCTCGCAGCATGTCCGCTGTAAGTCACCCTCATGTCTCCTTGCGGCCCGAGCTCACACCAACTCCTGCGCTGGCCGCTTTTCTTGCCGTTTCGTTTTGTCTCCTCCTGCCTCGCAACAGCGCCCACAGGTCGACACCCTCCTCGAGCCGCGGCGACAGGTTGCGCTCCCCGACTCGCCGCCCCTCACGCCCCCGCAGTTCAAGGACCAGTTCGGCGTCCCCGTCGTGCCCTCCACCCCTGCGCCGCGCCCCGCGCCCCTCGCCCTCTCCGAGTCCTACGACTGCGCCGAGCGCGGCCCCCTCTCCCCGGAAGACATCCCGCGGCAGAACGGGCACGTCGGCCTCGGCCTCGGCTTCTCGGACAAGATCTCCACCGCCTACATGCAGCCCAAGGGCAAGACGGGCAACGACCTGCTCCGCGCGGTCAAGGGCGGGCCCCTGAGCGGCGTGTGGGTCCGCGTGCCCCGCCGTGTGCGCCCCATCCCCCTGGCCGCGACGTCCCTGGCCGTCATCATGCTCATCTTCATCTCGCGCTCGGTCGCCGCCCCCGCCGTGCCCCAGTTCGCGCCTTCTGCTGGCTACCGCCGCGCCCACGACCTGTACGGCATCAACGACGAGATGCCCGAGGTGGTGGTCCACCGCCCGCCGCCGCCGCTCCCGAGCGCCGACGCGCTCGCCTTCGCGACGCCGCGCGACGAGCTCCTCGCCCTCATTGGCTTCATCACCGCCGCGACGGGCAACTCGCTCCCGTCCTCCGTCGACCCCGGGGAGACGATCGACATGGACGTGCTCGTGGGCTTCGACCCCTCGGCGCACGGCGCGGCCGACGACCTCGAGTTCCTCAAGGACGAGGTGATCGCGCAGCACCCGCTCGTCCTGTTCGGCCGCATGCGCGACCCGTGGCACCAGGAGGTCGTGCGCGCCCTCGAGCAGTGGAGCATCGTGCCCGAGCCGCTGGTCGTCGAGGTCGACGAGCGCGGCGACGCGGCGACCTTCGAGCCCGTGCTCGAGCGCCTCCTCGGCACCGCCGAGCCGCAGCTCGTCATGGCCGGCATCTCGCTCGGCTCGGCGCAGGACATCCTCGGCATGGAGTCGGCCGAGCTGCGCGCCCTCCTCGAGAAGACGGGGCTCGTGAGCGTCGCGCCCGCCAAGAAGAAGAAGAAGCACGCCGCGCAGGCCGAGAAGGACCGCAACCACCGCGTCCTCCGGCCCCAGGGCATGGGCGTGTACTAAGGAGCAAGCTGGCGAGCGCCAAACAGGCCCCGGCAGGCGCCGAGCATCGAGCAGCCGCCCCAGTGTCCACATTAGTGTCCACACATCTCCGACAGACACACCGAGTCGCGCACCGCTGTTGTACCATACTTTAGACTGCATATGCACTGGTTCGCAAGCCGGCGGCGGTGGCTCACGTGTGCGCGTGCGCGTGCGCGTGCGCGTGGCGGGATCGGCGCTCGGACTGCCGGTGCAGCCCCGGTGCCGCGTGCCGGACGCGAACAAGCGTGCGTTCGGGAGCGCGGACGCTCGAGCCTGGGGCGTCGACGCGTGTCTCTCGGCACGTCCTGTCTCGGGAGACTCGCAGCCGAGCAACACGGTTCCGCGTCCACCCACCCACCCTCCAGCTCAGCGACCATCCGCAGCTGCCACGGCGCGCAGCACTTGTCCATCAGATGGGCCGTGTCCCGAGGGCGTTGTGCGTCATGCCATAGGACCACGCGTGCAAGCGCGCCCCTCTCAGATAAGAGCGGACACCCGTCCGCAGCGGAGGGGCGCACCGCTGATCGGCGGTCATGTGCTGCGCTGCGCCGGAGCCTGCCACCAGATTCCAGCTTCCAGATCGACGGATGGGCTGTCAGCAGACCGCTGATCGCGCCGAGGTCATGCACCGGACGCCGGGCGATCCCCGGCGCCGGACACGAAGCGCGCTCCACATATGCACATACAGATCCACATTGCGCACCGCTGATCGGCAGTCATGTGCTGCGCTGCCGGAGCCTGCCATCTATCAGCTTCCAGGTCGACGGTGGGCTGTGAGCTGTCAGCAGACGCTGGGCCGCTGATCGCTGTCACCGGCCACACATCAGCGCCGGAGGTCCGGAGCTCGCCACCACATGACGCTCCACACTGCGCAGATCGTGCTGATCAGAAGCGCGCATGAAACGGCTGTCTGGGATCTGCTCGCTGGCGATCAGTCCAGACTCGCATGCGCCCATTTGCATCAGATCGCCACACTCGGTATCCGGCGCCGGCGGCGATCCCCCGCCATAATGATCCATCGGCCATGTCCGGCAAATGACGAGTTCGGCCATTTCCGTCGACTCGTGACCGTCTGACTCGGGTGGACGCCCCCATCACTCGCTTTCCCTGCTCTCTGTGCTCTGTGGCTCCTCTGTGGCTGATGGCCTGGGCTTGGTGCGCCATTTTGCCTCCATGTGAACGCGTGGGGATCACGTCACACGCAGCACCCGCCTACATGCACCACCCAGGTTGTTGCCGACTCATGAGCTGACTAGTCTGCTAGTCGATGCGAGCAGTTTTCTCGTTCTCCTCTAGAATCACTGGAGGCATAGATTGACCCCCGGCGGGTCATACCACGACTATCTTGACTGGCCCCGAACCGCTGCTGCGCAACGAAAGAGACCCCGAAACGAACCGCTCACCCACTGCACCGCTGCGCACCCGATCAGCTGCTCCGCCTCTGCGCCATGACGCCCCTCCCCACCACGCAGGTCGCCGTGCTTATGGGCGTGCGGCTCGCCGAGCCGATAGCATACGTCGTCATCTTTCCCTTCATCAACGAGATGGTCGAGCACATGGGCGTGACGCACGACCCGAACCGCATCGGATTCTACTCTGCCCTCGTGGAGAGCGCGTTCGCCTTTGTCCAGTTTTTCACGGTGTACCACTGGGCCAAGCTGTCCGACCGGATCGGGCGCAAGCCCGTGATCCTGTGCGGGCTGCTCGGTGTGGCCGTGTCTATAGCAAGCTTGTGCGTGGCCCGCCCGCCCAGCTGACACCAGCGGCCTCGCCTCCTCGTTCTGGGTGGCGCTGCTCCTCCGATGTCTGGCCGGTGCGTGGTGCGGCAACGTCGCCGTCATCAAGGCCTCATTGGGGGACATTACGGACGAGAGCAACGCCACGGACGCGTTCGCTCTCTATGGGCTAACGTGGACGATCGGGGGGATATTGGGAAACTCGCTGGGCGGGGCGCTTCCCCGCCCGGCGGACAGGTGGCCAGAGACCTTCACTGCCGAACTGTGGAGCGCGCACCCGTACTTCCTGCGTGAGTCCGCGGTGGGCGGGGCTGACGGCAGCATGCCTCGTGGCGGCGACCACCACCGTCGTGGGGATCATCTTCGCCGCGGCCATGTTCTCCGAATCGCTCGACGGGCTCGCGGGCACCTCGGAGGCGACGCTTGTCGGCGGGCTCAAGGCCCTCGTGAGGAGGGGACACTCCCGCTCGCCCTCGACGTACTCGGACATCAGCGAGGCCGAGACGCTCGTCGACCCCCGCGACGCAGACGTCGGGGGGATGAGGCTGGCCATGAAGCGCCTCCACGACGAGTACGAGGAGGACGAGGACGAGGAGCTGGCCCTCGGGCGGCGAGGGCAGTGGACACTCAAGGAGCTCCTGAGGATACCCGAGGTGCGCGTGGCCAACGGCGCGCTGTTCCTCAACTCGTTCGTCGCGGGGTCGTGGGCGGCCGTCAGCCTCCTCTTCTTCTACGATCGGAACAAGTGAGCCGTCGCGCCACCGTCAGCTGACCCCAGCGGCCTGGGCATGTCCGTGAGTCGAGGGTAGGGCCTTTGGCTTGTCCGTGTCTGATGACGTGCTTGCGGCCCGTTCGGCGGAGGCGCTAGCGTAGCGAGCTCGCTTTCGCTTTCCCGAGCGTCCGTGTACGAGTTCGTGTCCGAGTCCGTGTCGAGCCCGTGTGACTCACCGCATGGGCGCTCCCCGCCCGTGCTTCCCCACCTCAGCTCCGCACCGTCCCCTCGTGCCGCAGGGGCGCAGCTAACGCCAGGCGTCGGCGATCGGCGCGGCCCTCGCCATCAACGGTGTGTGGACGATTGTGTGCCAGCTCACCCTCCTCACGCGGCTACGGCGCGCCCTAGGCCTCTCGCGCGCGTACCAGGCCCTCACGGCCGGCTGGCTGCCCGTCTGGGCGCTCCTCCCGCTCCTTCGGCCCCTCCTCGAGGCGGTGGAGACGCCCGGCCCAGACGGCCTCTACCCCAAGCAGCGGGGGTGGGCGCTCAGCATCGCCGTCAACGTCTTCCTCTCCCTCGCCACGGTCGTCACTATGAACAGCTCCCTGCTGATGGTGATTGTCAACGACAGCGCGCCGGACCGCACCGCCCTCGGCGGGGTGAATGGGATCAGCACGGCGGTGGGGTGCATGGCGCGTGTCGTGGGCCCCAGCCTCGTTAGCGCGGTAAGTCGCGGGGCGACGTCTCCATGTTTTGCCCCGACGGAGATCCGGAGACGGCGTGGGGCTCTGACTAGCGGGGTGGCGCTAGTCGCCGACGCGCCTGCTTTAGCGGCGGCCGCGTCATGGCGCCGCGGATGTGTGGCCTCCGTCGATCGTGGCCCCAATTCAGGCGCTGACGTCAAGCTGTTCGCCGTGTCCATGTCGTCCAATGTGCTTGGCGGCCGTCTGTGGTGGGTATTCATGGTCGTTGTGTCCGCATTGAATCTCGCCGCGGCGATGCGCGTGACCGACAAAAGGGTAGAGCGAGAGGGTTAGGAGAGTGTTAGCCCGCCCACCAATGCATGCTGCTCGCTTCGCTCGCAGAATCAGCTCGATCACTCTTGCAATCGCCCGCCCAGCCAATCCCCTGTACGCCGCTGTGTCGGCCCTCATCTAGCTGCGGCGGTGCGCGTGACCAACAACAAAGGGCAGAGCGAGATTGGAAGCCCACCTACCCATTCATACCGGCTGCTCGCTTCGCTCACGGGCTCGAGGAATCTCGCAGCTCGCAGCTCGCCCCCTCCACCCCCCGCCGCGCCGCGCCGCCGCCAACACTCAATCTCGCCGTCGGGCTGCGCACCGCCGTCGAGCCTGCTCGTGGAGAGTATAGATGATGTCAAGTGTTCCAAGTCAGCCCCGAACAGGCACCGCAATACCTCACCGGTCCGCATGCCGGGTTACCGAGGTTGTACTCACGTGGTCTCTGCTCCGCTCCGCTTCCCTAATGCCCGCCCCAAGTATCCTGCCGGTACTTGCCGCAGCTACTGCATGACTGCAGGGCCAGGCCCGCCACTAGCTCGGGCAGATCTCGGACTCTGACTGCGCCCAGACCACTCCAGCCCACCGTACGAGGCCCCGGACATTGCCACACCATGCGGTAGCCGCGCATGCGGGGGGCGACAGCGCGACACAAAAACAAATCTGCACGTGAATTTGGGCCCTGGTGGCAATGCAAGCGGAATCATGGTCCGCGTACTGCGTATGCTCCGCAGGCGGTGGTAGGCGATGCATGCATGCGTGTCGAACGAGAGTTGAAGAGTTGCAAAGATGGAGAGGAGGAGAGGCGAGGCGGGGCGGGCAAAAGGAGGGAAAGCCGACCATTGCCGGGTATGCAGAGCCGTGGCGGTGACCCCAGGAAGAGGAAGGCTAGAGTGAGGGGCATCGCACCTGCAGCTGCACCTGTACGCCATTATCCACCACGACCACTTTGACCGTGTGTGTAACCTGCCACTAGACCTTGGACGACTCGTGACCACTCTATTTCCCCACCCACCCACCCACCCACTCTCACTCCCTCTTACTCCCTCTTACTCCCTCTTACTCCCTCTCTGCTACACTCTACATTCATTCTCTCTCTCCATCGTCGCCACCCACAACCTTCTCTTTTGCACAATCTCCAATCCTCTGCGCACCCCACATCCCACATCGACGCCCACTCCACTCTCCCCCACACCGCACGCGCCTTCCCGCACATCCGCCCCAGCTCTCCCCACACTTCCACGAGCTCAAACACCCCACCCGCAGGCCCACAGACAGCCCGGCTACATTCCATCCACTTGCGCCCGATCGGTCCGCACCTTGCCTAGGCCGTGCTCGACACTGGGCGACAGTCGCGTTGTTGGTCGTCGCAGTCCGGTAGTCGTCAGTGTGTGCCAACGATAGGCCCCCCTCGACTCGCACACGCCGAGCAACGCAACCGGCCGCACCTTGCCGAGTGCGCCCTCCGTCCGACCGGTGGCGCCCGGACCGGGTTGGTAGAGGATTGACGATCGATCCACCTTGCGCGCGCAACGACCACAAGCCCCTTTTACCCCTCGTGCCCCGCATCGCGCATCGTCCTCGAACCCAACACCCCCCCACTCGTCATATCCTCCTCGACATCAACTCTTCTCCACATCTACTTCATCTCCATCCCCCCCCCGCCCCCACCTCTGCAACCTCTGCACCCGTCGCGTCCACACGCAACCTCCCTCGCACCTCTCAACACCCGCGCACATGTCCTTTGTTCTCAGAACATAGCCCCTTGGACATTGTCCAGCACCGCAAACGCAGCAGCTCCCAAAGCCGCAGCAACCGCCGCCGCCGTCCTTGGCGAGCCTTCACCCTCACCTTCCCCGCCTGAAGCCCTCGACACTGTGGCCGAGAACCCACCCCTTCCCCGCACAGCAGCGTACAGCTGCCCCCCCGCTTCCGCCCACGCCGTCGGCCAACGGGCTATTGACAATGTCGCCGACGAAAATGACACGGTCCTCAATCCACCCCGCCGCCGCGGGTCCCGGCCCACACCACCACGCGCATCCCGCGCCGCTCCCGACTCCACCACTCACGCTACGCGGATCGTCACCTTCCCCGTCGGAGCGCGCGGGCCGCAAGTCCGCTCCACTCTTTACTCTTTCACCCTCGGTACTCCCACCATCCGACCAACCGCCAGACGAGGAGGACATCTCCAGCATCTGGAATGGTACGTCCGAGTCTTCGGCCCGAGCTTTTCCTTTCCTCTCTTTCGTGCCGGGGGCGTCGCCCCTGGTACTCATGTCCACCTGACCTCGGACCACTCATCGCATTCCCCCGCTTGGTCTCCCCAAACGCATACTGACCACCCGTAGTCGTCTCCCGCGCCGCCGACGTGGTCAAGGACGGCGAGCGCCTTGAAAACCTCGCATGGAGGTGAGTCGCATTGCGCAATCCGCGTGCCTAGTTTGGGCGCCGAAACTTGTGCGCTTTTACTGACGGGTCACAGGCACTGGAGCGACGTCCGAGTACGCCGTCGCTACTCGTCCTCGTCGACGGACACGGCCTCGTCTGCTTCCGTTCACACACCCGTCGACCAACCTTCCCTTCACCACAGACAGAGCTTTGAGAACCGCCGCTCGTTCGCCAACAAGCTCAAGTTGCTCGTCGAGGAGAACTCGTTCAAGGACTGGATAGAAGATGCCCGCGAGCACGCGGTCGACAACCACGAGCCACCGCTGCCCGCACCCCAGCTCGCACTCCCCGGTACGCCCACTCCCAACCTCGAGATTCGGTTAGTGGAGCCCACCCCCGTCCCCAGCCGCGTGGGTTCGCTCGGCGGCAGCGTGGGTGGAAGCACCGCCTTCACCCGGCCCGTCGCGCAGCCGCCCGTGCGCGAGGAGGAGATCGAGGAAGAGGCCACCGCCACCGTGGCCGACTCGCCCGAGATTCAGCGGATACGCAAGCGCGCTGCCAGAGGCGGTTTCTTCATCCACCAGAGCCCCGGCAAGGTCAGCGGTGCGTCCGACGGATCGTCTGAGGCTGCTGCCCCACAAGCCCCGACGGCGGCCCCCGTCACAGCCGAGCCGGAGCCTGTTACTCCTGCCCCAGCCGAACAGCCACAGGAGCCCGAACCAAACGGTGCCAACGGAGGTCCGACCGACTCTTCTCAGTGGAGGAGTTCGGCAGAATCGTCGTCGGCCGTCGTCATGAAGAAAAAGGAGCCCCGTCGGCATGTGTCCATGGCCACGATGCGCGGCAGATTCCAGGCCGAGAAGAGAATCGCCGTCCAGGCCATCGCCGCTAGAAAGAAGCTGGAGCAGCAACAGGCCGAGCCCGATGAGGAGGAGGGCGACGACGACTCGGACTGGGAGGACGACGACGGCGAGACGGCCGCCGGCAGCACCAGAGCAGGCAGCACCAGAGCGACTGAGGCCGAGGACAACGAGGACGACTGGGAGGACGAAGTGTCCTCTGCTGCCCCGTCGGCCGCACCATCGCCCCGCAACGGCAAGATGAACAAGAAGGAGCGTGCTGCGGCTGCCGCCAGACTTGAGCTAGAGAAGGACGCGCTGCGCAAGCGTGCGATGTTTGCCAAGAAGCAAATAGACCCGCCCGCTGCCAAGGCGCCCACCGAGGGTCTCCTCAGCCGCGTCTTCCGCACCGGTAAAAGCATGGTCGACCTAACCCAAGCCGGCAACCCAGAGGATAACGCCGCGTTCCGCCGCACCCCGACTCACGCCAACATAGGTGCGATGGCCCACTCTCCGGCTGCAGTGGCTCCGGCTATGCTTCGCTCCAAGAGCGTGGTGGCGATGCCCGTGCAGACCGATGCAAACGCGAACGCTACGGCGCGGTCGCACAAGTCGGGGACGAGTGACGATAAGCGTTCACACAAGTCTGGAACGAGTGATCGGCAGATGCCCGATGACGTCGAGTTGGAGTCGTCAGACGACGAGTCGGAGGATGACAACTACCTCGCGTCTTCACAGGTCCGCGCCAAGCTCGAGGCCCTCGACGCCAAGCGCGCCGCTCGGGCTGCTGCTGCCGCCGGCCCTGCTTCTCCTCCCAACAACGACATCGCCATGCCCGTCCCTGCACCTGTGTCGGCTGCTGCGATGGGGAGCGCCATGGGCGAGTACGACGAGTATGGGGTGGCGCGGCCGATTTCCCCGACGTCGCGTCGGCGCATGATCATTATGCGCGAGATGTCCGAGTCCCTCCGCAGGAGTGAGTGTGCACAACTAGTGTCAGCTGACAAACAGACATCATTCTTGAGCGCGAGAAGTCATCGGGCCCACCTCGGCCACCCCCTAACCGGCGCCCCCCTCCGTCCGTTCACACACACTCGTCCCGTGGGTCGGCCCTGAACCTCTCGCAGCTTCGCGAGCACGCGCGTGAAACCGGGGTTGACACATCCGGCTTCCAGCGTCACAGCGTCCACTACCAGGACATGCGTCCTGAGAAGGCACTGGAGCGCCACAACTCGCAGCCCAACCTCACTGCGTATGCCGAGGACCGGAGCCCAACGCACGGCCAGGGCCACCACCCGCTACGTCAGTCGAGCGTGTCGCCCACCGAGCAGAAGCGCCGGCACAACCTCCTTGGGCACGGGTTCCTGCGCCCTCTCACACGCGCGGACGCAAGCGGCATCAACAGAACGCAGTCGGCCGCCGCGCTAAACCTTGGCGTCACGTCGCCTACGGCCGACCGGACCGTGTCGCCCACCGCCAGCTCGGGCGCCACGCGTTCCTCGAGCGGTGGGCACTATCCTGCGCACCTGCAGGCACCAGCGATGGTCCGCTCGAGCACCGAGGGGGACCACATCGAACGTGAGCGCGTGCGCAAGCGCGAGCTGCAGCGGAGGCAAGACCGCTCGGACACCGGCTACCGGTTCCATGGGTGGTGAAGAGGAGGAGAGAGAGAAGACGAAAGGAGAAGAAAGGAAGTCAGAAGAAGCACAAGTGCAACAACACCACCATTACCCCGCATTATTCTCCATCCCCCACCTCACCACACCATGACCATCCACCTCGCCACATCCTCCCACTTCTGCATGGCCGCCCTCGGGCGCGCCGCTGTCGTGTAATTAGCATTAAGTTGTTGTGATTGCTATGCTACGCTTGAAGAAGCGCGGGCGGGGCCTGGGCGACGCTGCAGTCAGTAATAGGGGAGCTCGGGGTGCGGTCAATGATGGCTGAGATACCCACGAAGACAGGTGAACTGAATGTGGCATCGCAGCAACCGGTGCGGCCACTCCAACCAACCACACTCTGCAAACTTGCTCCTACACAAGATCTGACACCACCAGCAGTATCTACGGGCTTGAGTACCCTTTTCCTCCCAGCGCGCGCCCCCCGACAAGTGATGCGGCGGCGCTATCAGCTGCGGAGTGCTGTAGATTCAGAATAGGAACGGTGTAATATCTATTAGAAATCTACTTCCGTTCCTGATCGAGCCGTTGGGAACCTGTGACACATCCGCCACAACGTTGACACTGCTACAGCGCTCGACTCCTCGTGTTTGGTATCGACAATGCATTTCTATCGGTGCTACGCTACAATACTACACATTTTGGCCCTGTCCGTCACTATCCAGGTCTAGAAGGGCTCGGTCAATCTACGCCGCGCTGTCGTCGCCGACCTTGAGGCCGCGCAGCTTCTCGAGTGTCTGCTCGTACGTCGGGCCCTGACGGAGTGCCGAGCTCGGCGTGCGGCGCAGTGCGGTTGCCTCGTGCTGCGTGCGCTCCTCGCGGCGCTTGAGGGCGGGCATCGCCGGCGTCTCGAGCCCAAAGTAGTCCCAGGGCGGGACGAGGTTGGCGATGCCGCGGCGCATGCCCGTCGTGATGAACTGGAGCGCGATCTGGAGGGACGCGTTCGTCCACCCAAAGCCCTCGCGGTTGATGTAGCGCACCGCCATGCCCTGGTTGCCGTACTCGGCCTCGACCATGTGCGAGAGGGCGGCGACGTCCCACTTCTCCACGACGATGCCCGAGAACGAGGCGAAGCAGAGTGCAATCATGAACGCCCAGCGGTAGGAGAGGCGGTTCGCCTCGTCCGAGAAGCCGTAGCGCTCGAGGCCGACCCACGCCATGACCTGATGCGGCGCCCAGCCGGTGGGCCAGTCCCACTGCCGGTTCGGGCGGTCGAGGCCGATCGGGCCGCGCGACTCCTCCGTACCCGAGAGCAGGCCGCCGGGCGCCTCGAGCTTGGGCAGCGTGGCGTGCACGAGGCGGAGCGCCTGCTCCTCGGAGGCGCACCCGGCCCACATGGGCCAGAACGTCGTTGCGGACAGGTAACGCTCCTGGCGGCCCTTCTTGCAGTTCCAGTCAAAGTAGGCGCCCTGGCCCTCGTTCCAGCAGTACTTGTCAATGCGCTCCTTGCGGACGCGCGCGCGCTCGCACCACTCGGCGGCGGTCTGCTTGCGCGACGTAGACCTCTCGCGCGGCCCGTCAAACGCCTCGCGCGTCATCGGCCAGGGCGAGAGGTTGAACTCGTCCTCAAGGTCGAGCTCCCCGTCGAACACGACATCGATGGCGTTTGCAATGTCCTCCTCGTACTTGTACAGCAGCGAGTTGAGGTCGATCGTCGCGAGGTCGGCGCACTTGCCCTCAAAGCGGTACGTCGTGTCGTGCCCCGACTCACGTACTGCGCGGTCGTGCTGGAAGTACTCGTCGAGCTCGGGCTCCTTGATGGAGCCGTCGTTGTACGCCTCGATGAAGTCGTTGACCGAGAGACGGTTCTTCTCGGCGTATGGCTGCAGAATGTGGGTGAAGTGGGACGCCTCGGTCTCAGGAGGGATGCCAAGGCCCTTTGGCCTATACCGAGAGAGGCCAGTCTCGACATGGAGTGCAGGCTCGGAGCACCAGTACACGTGGTAGTCCTTGATCGCGGCCTGGATGGCGCGCTTCAGCCACGCAACGTTCTTCGGGTCGTTCCGGTCGATTTGGTTGAAGATCTGCAGCGCCAAGTCGGTCATGAAGGGAGGCTGGGCGCGGCACAGGTAGTAGGTGCGGTTGCCGTTCAGAATCTTGTTGTAGTGCTTGATCTGGAAGATGAAGTGCTCCATGATCGACATGGCCAGGTCCATGCGGCCGTCCACGAGAAGACCAAGCGCGATGAAGTACTGATTGTCAGCTGTGCCTCTTCCCATTAATAGCTACTCACGCTGTCCCAGTTGTACATCTCGTTGAAGCGGGCACCGGGAACGACGAAGGGCAGGGCCTCGAGCTTTCCCTCCTCGTTCTTCTTCATCGCGAGCGCGAGGATCCCTGGACGCTCGTTGAGCGACTTGACGTACTCGGGATCGTCGCAGTCCTTGGGGAGCTGCACAACCTCGAGCCTGAGGTGCGGACGGCCACGGGCACTATAGCGCGTTAGCCAAGTCGACAACTCAACTCACATTTCCTTGTAGTGCTCGAACATCTCATCTTCGCCGTGGGGGATGTAGATGATAGGGTGGTTGACCCGGCTGCGGTTCTTGGGGTCGGCCGCGGCAATCTCGATACCCTGCTCGTCGATGCGGCGGGTGAGGTGGTTCCAGAACGAGTTCTTAATCATCCGGCTGAGGCGATCGATGGGGTTCTCGGCGAGACGCGCCTCGTCAAGCACGATGAACCGGCGGCCGTAGTCGCGCGCGAGCGCGAGCTCGGCGAGGAGGTTGGTGAGCATGTAGTTGCCGCGCACGTCCCAGGTACGGTACGCGTTCGAGCTGGCTGTCCCGAGCGAGATGAGCTTGGGGCCCGAGTCGTAAATCGAGATCTGGCAGTTGTCATCCGTGTCCTCCTGCGCGAGGACGAGGCGCATCGTCTCCTCGACGTCGACGAGGAAGCGGCGCGGGGCGCTCCCCTGCTCGTCGTGCGATAGACGGCGGTTCCGCTGGATGTACTCGCCGTCCATCATCATGGGGCGCGACTTTGCGCTCCACGTCGTTCCGGCGTTGCTGAGGGTGCGCGTACGCGAGAACATCTTGCGCTTGCCATAGTACTCCTCCGCCTCGGCGTTGACGGCAGGCAGGTCAAACCCTGGGTGGGCATGCGCGGGTGGTGTGTCCGAGCCGGTCGGCGAGGCGAGCTCGCCGTCGACCCAGACCACGTTCTTGGGTTGGCGTGGCTGGTGTCAGCACGGTGACAGACTGGCCGCGCGATAAGGCGAGCGAATGAGGTGCCAAGGCACCAAGATAGCCTGGCTTGCGCAGCCATCACAGGAAGCGGCCGGCAATTTTCGCGGGGGTTGTGTCAGGGCCTGCGTCGTACTCACTGGTGGTGGCCTTACAGACGTAGCCATTGTGAAAGCTGGGTGATGGTGGGGTGGGAAGAGGAGGGGGGTGGAGTTGGTCCGAGGACTATTGTTGATATGGGGGTCTTGGGAGTCAGTGGCGATGAATGTGGGTGGGGGAGAGCAGGGGTAGGGTGTGGGGAGGGCGATGGCAGGCTCTTCCAACGATCATGTGAAGAGAAGAGAGAGTGTAGATGTCTGTCGATGGATGTGGGTTTGTCGTCGCCACTCGTTTGTGGAGGTTGGGTGTGGGTGGGTGTAGGGAGGGGGGCACGGTAAGGGGCGGGGTGAATGGGGGTGGACCCTTCACAAGTCCGTTATGACGATGATCGGCGCCGTAGCCCGAGTCCGGTGTGGCATGACGTTGGACGGACACTAGAGTGCCGGCACCTTCCAACATCCGACACACTCCGCTTGGGCACTCTGGACAACTCACTTGGTCGCTTGGTTCTTGGATGGGAGAGAGCTGACTTGGAAGAGTCAAGACGCGCCAGAGGGATTGTTGTGGGAGGCCTTATAGGGTTGACCAGATTGACGTCGATCGCCCGCACGTGGTCCGGATCGAGTTAGTTAGGGGGGGAAAGGGCGTCACGCGCAGTACGCAGCACGCAGTCGCGGTGGATGCAGAGGCACAAGGCGTTGGCGTCGGCGCGCGCAGTGAACGCAGTCAAAGGGCGATCGGGCGATAGTCGAGTGGTGGAGTTGGAGGCTGCAGGGGTGGAGAAGGTCAATACCCCGGTGTGCGGAAGGAATGCGGAGCTGAGGGGAGTGGGGCCGAGGAGGTCGATGCAATGAGAATGAGAAGGGATGGGAGTGGGAGTGAGAAGCTGAGAAGAGAAAAGAGCGAGAAGGGGAGAAGAGAGGTGTGAGAGGATGGCGGCAGACGCAATTATGAATGGGACAGCTGGTGGCCTAGACGAGCAGAGACATTTGACTGACGGCCGGCGGTCATCCGAACCACCAAATGCTTTCTGCCTTTGATCCTTTTTCCGGCATAGAGTTGGCGGCATTTTACCTTTACAGATTCCAAGATCTGGGTCAATGCAGGCACTACCAGGTGCTCTGTCAACTAGGTGCTCTGTCAATCCAGGCGTACCCCACCAACCGCGGGAACAGTCTTTACACATGTTCGCTTAAGCCCCGTAGCGAGACGCCAAGGCAACCCCAAGGCCAAAGGCTGGCCATCTGTTGCGACATGAGGCAGAGTCGCAGTTGCCGATCTTTGGCCGTGTTGCCCGTGCCTACCCTGACCTTCGGCGTCACCCCGAAGCCACCGACGTCTCCCATTTTACAGCTCCCGTGGCCACCGTGCGTGGGTGGTGCTACATGCTACATACCATGGCTGCTGCTGCACTGCTGCACTGCTGCTGCTGCTGTCATCGCTCATCTTCCCGCCACTCTTGACTCTCGCTACCAACAAGTCTCGTTTCATTCCTTGGTCTCATTCATCAAACCAATCCCTGTCCCCACACGCCTCCGTCCCCGTCCCCATCCCCATCTCGCAAGCATCTGTAATCATGCCCCTCCACAACCCCCTCTGGTACGTTGCTACGCCCTCCCGCACGCCAGTTCCGCATCTGACCCTCAGGGAGCTCGCAGAGCCCTACCTCGTCGCCACCAGGCGCTACACCATCGCCGACCCCACCTATGGCCGCTACCTCCTCCCCCACCATGCCCCCACCGAGCGCCTCATGGCCACGCCCGGCGTGCGCCACACCTTCCGCCGCGTCTTCCTCCGCCCCTTCCGCGACTGCAAGACATGGCACGAGGCCTACAACACCACCGAGATCATCCACTCAGACGAGGTGCAGCTCCAGCAGCCCGAGATTGAGGAGGGCGTCAAGCACGGCGGGCGCTGGCTCTTCTACTCTGTCTGGGAGATGGACGAGCCTGAGGGCGGGTGGGAGTGCGGCGGCAAGGGGCGCGGGCGCGACCTCGTCCTCGTGCATGGTGGGTCGAGGCCTCGAGGCCTGCCGGCCGCCGATCACTGCGGAGAGGGCGCAGCTGACCATAGGCCTGAGCGACTACGGACTGCGGTACTCGCCGCATGTGGTCCACTTCCTCAAGGAGGGCTTCCGTGTCATCATGCCCGACCTCCCCTCCGTGAGCTGCGATTGCGCTTGGTGCTAGCTGACAACAGTACGGCCGCTCGACGGGCGTCAACTCCTACCTCCCCTCGCTCGACCTCCTCCCTGCCGCGCTTCACACTGTGCTGACGGATGTGGTCACCTGGGACCTGAAGAGGGGCCGCAAGCAGCAGCAGGTCTTCCTCAGCGGCGCGTGAGTGGCAGCGAGCTCTTGTTTCTGAAGCCATACTGACGTGCAGTTCGATGGGAGCGTGGACCGTGTAAGCTAAGGGGTCTTCATTGCCAGCTCACATCAGTCTCTTCTACGTTTCCCGCTATCCCCCGAGCGAGTCCGCCGAGGCCGTCGCGGAGGCGTCCACTTCGGACCAGCCAGCCCCGCCGCGCCCTCAGGTTGCCGGCGTCTTCGCTCTCTGCCCAATGGTCGAGGCGTCGCCCGAGTCCCGCCCCTCGGCCATCGTGGAGTACCTTGCCAAGAGCATCAAGTTCTTCGCCGGCTCTCTACCACTCGCCAAGGCTGTCCGCGGCAACGTCTCCGACGACCCGCGAGTCGAAGAGGACTTCTTCGCTGACCGTGAGCTAAAGGAACCCCTCAGGAGCTAACACCAGCGCTGTGCTACCACGGCCTCTTGCGTGTCGGCACTGGCCTCTCGCTGCTCGACGGTATGACGGAGTTGGACCAGAACGCCGAGAAGATCAACATCCGTAAGCTCCATGATGATCCTGGCAGCTCACTCAGCGATCCGCCTCATCCATGGTACCTCGGATCGCGCCACGTCGCCTGCCGCAACCCAGCGCCTGTTCCACCGCCTCCCGCATGAGGACAAGGAGTTTGAGCTGTACGAGGGATACGAGCATGGTGAGGGTTGTGAGATGGCACCACTGACAGCAGTCATGCTCAAGGTCGGGATCGATGAGGCGGATGACGAGAAGCGCCAGCGCGTGCTCAAGGACTGGACCGAGTGGCTGCTTGCTCGCTGCGACTAAACACTGGGCGTTTGTGTGATAGACATCTAGAGTGCCTGCTGTTCGCGTTCCGCAATCTCCGGGCTGCGTCTGTGCTGCGGCGCGAGAGAGTCGGAGGCTGAGGCCATGTTTTGTATGTACTGGGTGGGAACGATGGTGGACGAGAACCAAACAATGACGAGTGCCACTGGGCGGGGTTGAGTATAACGCCGCAACAGGTCCCGGGAGGTCGCCCCCGTGATGGACGCGCTTTGGCCGCGCGTCTCGAGGTTGGGGGTAGAGCCGGGAGGGTGAGGAGCGTGGGCGCAGTAGGCACGGATGATCGTGGGGTGGGAGTCCTTGGGCCAAATGCCTTTACGCGCTCAGGGTACGCGTCTGTCCGACGAGCACAACACGACCGATTTCCCTCGTGCTTGGTCCTCTAACGCAGGACGGGCCCAGCTCTGCGCGTAGGCGGGTGCGCCCGTCCCCCCCCCCTTGCGCCCCCTAGGGCTAAGACCCGTCCATCCACCCAGGCCACCCAAGCACCACCCCAAGCACCACCCCAGCACACCGTGGCGAGCACAACACCTCTATCCTCTCGTCCATCCATCCTCTCATCCCACCCACACCCCCATCCCGACCTTCCTTGCTTCACTCGTCTTCTTGCTCGACTTTCACAGTCAGCTCATCGACATCGTCGTCTATCCCTTCGACTGTCGTTCAAGGTTTGTTCCAACCACCATCTTTCAAAGGTAAGCCCTACAACCCCCCCCCCCCCCTTCGCTCGCAAGCCACGCACGCAACACAATCGCTGACACCCTCCCTCTCTGCCCCCCCCTCTCCCCTGCGCTTCAATCTCGCACCCATCCCGTCCTCTCCCCCCTCCTTGCCAACTCAACCTATCCTGTCCTTTCCCATCAACACTTCCACATCGGCCCATCGCCCACTTCCAGCTAGCACATATCTAACCATCACTAGAAACCACCATGCGTGAGGTCATCTCGGTGAGTACAACCACACCCACGGCGCGGACTGTGCGGGCGCGGCCAATACAGTCCTCGCCAGTGGCGCGGCGAAACGCGGGATCGCGCTCACTCCTTTCCAGATTCACGTCGGCCAGGCCGGTACGTTTGCTACGCGGGCGCGCCCACGCGCACCACGATGGGACACGCAAGCGAGACACGCGCTGACGGGCAGGTGTCCAGATCGGTAACGCCTGCTGGGAGCTCTACACCATCGAGCACGGTCTGAGCGTACGTGGCGACGTGGCTTGATGGGGCGCTTTGACTCACACGCAGCCCGATGGCCGCCTCATGGAGGGCTCGGCCTCTGCCAACGACGACGGCTTCTCGACCTTCTTCTCGGAGACGGGCAACGGCAAGCACGTTCCCCGTTCGCTCTACGTGAGTGCCAACTCTGCCCCAACTTGCACGCCGATCACCCGACCGGAAGTGGCAAGGGAGCGTGGAACGTGGCGTACTAACCCTCCCCACAGGTCGACCTCGAGCCCAATGTCATTGACGAGGTCCGCACCGGCACCTACCGCAGCCTCTTCCACCCCGAGACCATGATCACGGGCAAGGAGGACGCCGCCAACAACTACGCCCGTGGCCACTACACCATTGGCAAGGAGCTCGTTGACTCGGTCCTCGAGCAGGTCCGCCGCCTCGCCGACAACTGCTCTGGCCTCCAGGGCTTCTTCGTCTTCCACTCGTTCGGCGGTGGTACCGGTTCGGGTTTCGGTGCCCTCCTCCTTGAGCGCCTCTCGACCGACTACGGCAAGAAGTCCAAGCTCGAGTTCTCGGTCTACCCCGCCCCCAAGATGTCGACCTCGGTTGTCGAGCCCTACAACTCGGTCCTTACCACCCACACCACCCTCGAGCACTCGGACTGCTCGTTCATGGTCGACAACGAGGCGTACGTGTAGCAGAGGGTTCTTGACTAATTTGCAGCATCTACGACATCTGCCGCCGCAACCTCGGCATTGCCTCGCCCTCGTTCACCAACCTCAACCGCCTCATCGCGCAGGTTGTCTCGTCGATCACCGCGTCGCTCCGCTTCGACGGCTCGCTCAACGTCGACCTCAACGAGTTCCAGACTAACCTGGTCCCCTTCCCCCGTATCCACTTCCCTCTCGCCACCTACGCCCCCGTCATCTCGGCGGACAAGGCCTTCCACGAGTCCAACTCGGTCGCCGAGATGACCATCTCGTGCTTCGAGTCCAACAACCAGATGGTCAAGTGCGACCCTCGCCAGGGCAAGTACATGGCGTGCTGCCTCCTCTACCGTGGCGACGTCGTCCCCAAGGACGTCAACGCGGCCGTCGCCAACGTCCGCACCAAGCGCACCATCCAGTTCGTCGACTGGTGCCCCACCGGTTTCAAGCTCGGCATCTGCAACGAGCCCCCCGCCCTTGTCCCTGGCGGCGATCTCGCCAAGGTTTCGCGTTCGCTCTGCATGCTCTCCAACACCACGTCGATCGCCACCGCTTGGGCCCGTCTCGACAACAAGTTCGACCTCCTCTACTCGAAGCGTGCCTTCGTCCACTGGTATGTGGGCGAGGGTATGGTGAGTACTCTCGCTCAGAACATGCTAACGTGCGTAGGAGGAGGGCGAGTTCAGCGGTAAGTTTTCGGAAGGCTTTCGGCCGATCCAAACCACAATCACCGAGCTACTCGACAACCTCCCACAGCCGCTCTTCAGACATACTAACATCTACAGAGGCTCGCGAGGACCTTGCCGCCCTCGAAAAGGACTACCAAGTACGCCTATTGTGCAGAACGCCGCTAACATTCAGGAGGGTAAGACAGTCGCGCTCAACCATACGAGATACGAGGTACTAACGTCACAGTGGGCGAGGAGAGCTTGGAGGACGAGGAGGAGGACGAGGCGTACTAGGCGTCAGTCAACGTCTCCTTCGTCGATTAGTTTCGTTGTCCGAGCGTTTCCGCCCGTCGTGGACCGTAGTCGTGTAATTATGCACCCTTGTGGGTACTTCAACCAGCCTGGCATGCCGGGTTGCGCGCCAGTCGCAGGCTGGCAGGCAGAGCTGGTCGCATGGTCACAGGATCGCAGGAGCAGGTAGCAGGCAGCAGGGCAGCGAGTGACTAATGGACTAATGGGACGCCTTAGGTATCTGAGTACGAGAGGGAATACGAACGAGCCAACATCTGTCGAGTATGGGGACACATGTCGCGCTGGAAGTGTAACGCTTTCATGGCGTGACGCTCTAGATAACCTGAGGTGGGCATCGTGGACGGCATGGAAGGCCTGTGGGTTCAGTCATGCTACCCAGTCGGGCAAACGGCTGCAGCTGGCCAAAGTATCGAAGCCGAAGGTGCATGGTGGTGCAGAGGAATCTTTGTTGCGCCCAGGCACGAAAGGCAGTCGCGCAAATCGCGTCCTCTTATTCGCCATCCCTCACTCCCAACTTGGCCATTCCCCGCCAACTCCACCAGGCCACCAGGGTGCCGACTAGATCCACCATCAGACTCGCATCAGACTCGCACCCAGTAGCATCCAGACAGCTATACAGACAGCCGCTGACATGCAGCAGGGCTCAACTAGCTTGAGCTTGACTAGCTAGGCGATTCACTCACCGCAGCCGTGCGCCTCCACCACACTGGCCTCAGCGATCAAGTGGAGGATCGACTGCGCCCCTCCAGCACCATCTGGTTGCCTCGTTCATTCAATCACTACTCATCATACTCTCACCTCGGAATCGCATTCGCCCTTCACCCCCAAGTCCCCGGCTCGCATACGGACACCCCTGCATCACCACGCTGCACGGCGTCACCACTGGCGACGCCCATCACTGGTGTGATGGGATGGTGTGACAGGTATGGCTGAGGACAATGGTAGCAAGCGGACGAAACAGCCACTCAAGATCACACAAGGCATCATCACCCTTCAACCTCACCATCCACAACGTCACTTCTTTACCTTCCCCCCTCCCCCCTCAAGCGTGACCTCCGAAACGTTCACTGATGGCCTGCTCACTCACCTCCCCTTCCGCATCGGCATCGGTGATGGCCACTGGCACCAGCTTCACTCGGCAACCCCATCGCTTACTTCGCAGCTGATGGCCATCAAACGCTGTGCGAGCAGCGCACAATGGGCATGACAATGGGCCTCACAGACAGCGGTGCGAACAACGCACACGGTGATGGCGCCGACGAGGATATAGAGCGCACCCTGCCGTCCGAGCCACCCACACCTCGCCAATCATGCAGGGCAGCGACAGCAGTACCCACAGCGGGCCATCGCCCCCACCCTCCCCCTCGGCCTCGACGCCCTCCAGGCCGTCTACCTCCCCGCCCCCCTCCCCAACCCTCTCAAGACGCTCCATCTCACCAACCAAGCTCGCCCGCCTCCGCGCCGCTGAAGCGTCCCTCATCGCCGGCCGCCGCGCCTCCCGCCCCACCTCAACCATCACGCCCAGCTCGCTGTACGCGTTCCTCGGCGTGTCAAAGGGCATCGAGCATGCCGCGCGTGAGTACTCCGACCGGAAACCACTCATCCCAGTGCACCGGCTGTACGTCGCGCACGTCGACCAGCGGTGGTCGGCGTCCATCTCCCCCTCGAAGGCTGGGAGCGTGTCGGAGCGCGCGGCGCATATCGGCGCCGAGGCACGCGCCGACCTCCGCGAGACGGTGTTCTGCCTCCTCCTCGACCGTGGCGCTCGGAGGGCGTACGATGAGGGGCTGCACCGCTCGGAGGGTGACACGACCTTCGGGCCGGTCTACGACATGGGCGACGCGACCTTTTGGTTCGGGCAACGACTCGGGCGCCGATTGGACACTCAGCAGCTCGGACACACTCGCCGACTCGCGCAGCAACGTTCTGTTTGGGAGTGAGGACACGCCGCCTCGTACTCCGCTCCTCGTCCTGCCTGCCACGCCCTCTCCCGCCCCTGCCCGGGCCTCCATCACACCCCCAGCCTCCGCCACCCCTTCGGCCTCTGCCACCCCATCTGCCGCGCAGACCCCGCCTGACACCCTCGCCCTCCCGCCCGACCTCTCCTCGTCCTGGCGCCTGCCGTTCCAGGAACAGGGCGTGTCCGACCTCGTCGACGCCGGGCTCCTGGCGCAGGAGCGCCGCGCCTCGCGCCGTGGACCCCGCACACCGGTTACGGAAACCTTCAACATCCCACCTCTGCCGGCGATCCCAGCGAGCTCGCCGACCTCGCCGGAGGACGTGCTCCCTCCTCTCCCTCGGGCCCTGGACTCACCGGCCTCTCTGGCTTCGTCGGTGCCTCCGTCGCCTGGCTCTTCGGTCTCTTCGACGTCACCGATCTCCCCGACCTCGACGCTCACCCCGCTCAATCCTGCCCCGACTCTCCCAGATGTCCCCACCTTGCCCGCACCGACCCCGCCCCGCCTCGCCCGCACCCCGCCGCCCCTCGTCCAGCCTCCTGACCCCCCGGGAGACCACCCCTTCCTGCGCAGCACCACCGACTTCGGCCCGCCCCTTTCCCCCCGCTCTCCCCGCGTGCGCCGTAAGGCGCCGCCGACGATGACACCAAGCCTCATTGCTGTGGAGGAAGCCGAGATGAGCACCAAGCGCCCTGTCTCAGAGGTCATAGAGAAGCTCAAGCGCCTGCAGAAGACCAAGGAGGCCCCTTCACCGCCCATGGTGCCGGTCGCGGAGGACACCGTCCCCGGATGTCTGTGGCTTCGTCGGCGCACCAAGAACCACCTCAAGACCGAGAAGAGAGGCAAGTCAGCAAAACCGCACCGCCGGAAGCGCAGCCGCCTCAGAAGCCGCAAGCCCATCTCCGCCCCTTTCAACTTTGTTCACGTCACCCACGGGCACGCGCCCTCGCCCGCACGTATCCCAGCGGGCGCACAGAACCGCATGGTCGCTGGGTTTGTCGTGACCGACCTACCCCTCGGCCCGCTTCCGTCGCCCACGCTCTTCCCTCCCTCATTCCTCCCGACCTTGCTCTCGCCAACTCCGAACGCCGTCCCCGCCGGCCCACAGAACCGCATGCTCAACGGCGTGCTCGTCCACGACCTCCCGCACACGCTCGGGCGCGCGAGCGGGCGCCCCGTCGCCGAGTCACTGGGCAAGGAGGGCGGGCACGGCGTTGTCGCTCGTGGATCCTCGGGCGCTTCCCGCGCGTCGCAGCGCCCATCGGCGGCCGACGTCTTCTGGTCCCAGTCGCCAGGCATACCGATGATTGCGCCGCGCAACCTCCCCATCGCCCTGGTGACCGAAGCAGCCGCTGAGGCGGGGCACGAGGAGATCGCCGACGACAGCAGGGCCGAGGTGGCGGTGATGATGGCATGGGCTGGGAGCCAAGAGCGGCTTGGTGCGTCCGAGCCAGCCCTTTCCGCCCTGGATGTGCCCGGGCCCAGCGTCGACAACTTGACCCCGACTGCAACAGGCGGCTCGACTGACACGCACGGCAGTGGTGTGGGCCTCCTGCATCGCACTCCGAAGCGCAGCCGCATCCACCTCCGTGCCTCCGGTTCTGGCACAAAGGGAGGCAGGCTACCTCTGCCCGGCTGCTTCGCCAGGCCAGGCGCACGTAACAGCACCACGGCAGGGAGATGGCGCCCGCCCTCGCCATACCCCCGCGCCTCCCTCTGGAGCCGATTCCGCTCGTGGGCTGGCCGTCCTAGCGTGGAGGTTTACCCCGTTGCGACTTGACGGAGATAGCAGGGACTTGACGTTCACGACCTGCGTCTCCGCCGCATCAAGCCCTGCGCAGCGATCAGTTGCAAACGAGAGCATCATGCGCGCTCTTCATGGATGTACATTTATTTCCTTTTTGCTCTCTTAACAGACCCGCGTGTCTACTCTGACGCGATCTCCAACACATCTGATGCTATCTACTGTACAACACATCTGACTGTCTACGAGGCTTCTACCTACCCTACACGACGACCCCACTCCCGAACCCCGAATGGGAACTGACGGTCGATATCTGGCTGCGCGAGCTCCAGCACATGCCCTGTGGTGGACTGCGTTAGTCCTCCAGCTGGGTGCCCATCGCCTGCTTGCGCTTGCACTTCTTCTCCTCGCGCTTGCCCATCGCCTGCTTGCGCTTGTACTTCTCCTCCTCGCGCTTGCACTTCGCCTGCTTGCGCTTGCACTTCTCCTCCTCGCGCTTGCACTTCTCCTCCTCGCGCTTGCGCTTCGCCTCCTTGCGTTCTTCTCCTTGCGCTTGCGCTTCGCCTCCTTGCGTTCACGCTTCTCCTCCTTGCGCTTGCGCTTCTCCCGCTCCTCCTCCATGTAATTGCCGCCTGGAGGCGTCAGCTTCATGCTGCCCACGTGCTCGACTCACGCGCCGGAGGCTTCGCGGCGGAGGGGCCTGGGTTGGTGGTCGGGGCCGCAGTGGCGATTGCCGTGGGCACTGGGTGGTCCGGCCCTGGTGATGGGCGGGGAAGGTGGTTGCCACCTACAGGGCAGCCCCTGGGGTACTCGAAGTCAAAGATCTGCTGGCGGGACAGCCCGGTGCTTGGTTGTCCTCCCACCAGCTCTTGGACATGCGCAGCATCGTGGAACAGCCTTGGTCGGTGAAGACGAGCCGTGGTCGAGAGCGTGCTGCTTGACCCAGCGGGCATTCCAACCGCGTGGCGCCGTCGGGAGGCCAAGGCTGCGACAATAGTACAACAGCGCTTCGGCGCGTCTCGCATGCCTGTGCTCTTGATGGGCGTCGACATTGCTGGGACGCGTGGGTAGCGCTGGGGCTTGCGGTGAGGTGATTGAGGACTGGAGGGATGGAGGGTTGGAGGAGAGTTGGGCCCAAGTCGGATGATTGAGCATTACCCGCCGAGGAATGCGGAACGCGTCCGTCCGGAGTGACTTTGCTGGAAGCAACAGTTGACTCACCTTCCTTCAGCCTCAAGCACAGCTGACATTACACGTGGCTATGGTAGCTGTACATAGATGCAACAATACAACTGCAAGATGCAAACATATCTAGGATGCGAGGCGCTGGGCAACAACGCTCGCTGTCGGGGGCATGGGTGGCGTGGGGGTCGCGACGCCGGGGCGGCGCGCGACAGAGTTCCCGCGGCTCAAGGCCGACCCGCGGCGCCCGCGCGCGGCTATCACAATCCCGTCGTCGTCGTCCTCGGGCGCGTCGGCGAACGCCTCGGGCGTGATGGGCGACGCGGCGGGAGTAGCCGTGCCGGGCGTGTGCGGCTGGTGCGGGGCGGTCGCGATGCCACCCATGGGGTCGACCGGCGTGAGTGGGGACCGGGCGCGCACGCTGCTCGAGAGGGGCGAGTAAGCGGACGGCGGGGCGCGGATAGGGCTGCCGGTGCGGAGAGTGGAAAAGTCCATGCCGCCCGAGGGGCGGAGGAGGGAGCGCGCAGGCGTGCGCACGGGCGAGTGGCGCAGCCGCTCGCGGCGCTCTAGGGCCTCTATGCACTCGCTCAGGTTCCAGTCGGCGGGGGCGGAGGTGAGACCGTGGCCCTTGGGCAGGCCATCCTGGCCGTCCGACGACTCGTCGTCCGAGTCGGGGATGCCGCCGTCCCAGTCGACCTCCTCGTCCTCCATGACGGGGCGGATGTCCTCGCTGAGGGTCGAGCCGCGGCGGCCGGGCATGCCGCCTCTGTCGGATCCGCCGCGGAAGTTGGAGGGCCAGGCGACGCGCTCGGGGCTCATGTGCCCAAACGCGCTGTGGCTGTGGCTCGACGGGGACGACGGCTCAAGCGTGTCGGTGCTCTGGCGTCTGCCGCCGAGCTCGTCAAAGCTGCGGCCGCGCAGGAACTCGGACGACGGGGCGCGCGGGAAGCCGTTCGACGACGCAAACGAGCCAACAAAGACGTTGTTGTCCGTCTCCTCGGACGACTGGGTGTAGCCGCGCTCGCGCAGGCCGCTGACGCTGCGCTGCGAGCCGCGCTTGCTCATGCTCTCGCCGCGGAAGATGCTGCGACCGAGGGCTAGGACCGAGCCGGCGGACGACGAGGCGTTGGAGCCGGTACGTGGGCGCAGGTCGCCGGTGATGTCGGAGGATTGTCTCCGAGGCGGGCGGGTGGGCGAGTCGGTGCGGAATGAGTCGCTCCGGTACTTGTCGAGCGACGTCGCGGAGGGCATAAGCCGCGGCGTAGCCTCGCTGCTGCCGGGCAGTCTGAGATGCGCATCCTCGTGGTGGTGAATCGGAGTAGACGGGCTCGTGTTGCGCTCGCGCTCGAGATGCGACGCTAGCAGGCCAGGTCTGGGCGACTCTGCCCTGCTGCCGTTCCGCGACAGCATCGACAGGCGTCTGGCGAGGTTGCTCTGGGTGGGGATGTTGCCGTTGTCTGATGCGACGCGGCGGGTCACGCTCGCAGAGTCGTAGCCAGATGCAGATCCACCAGAGTGCTCGCCGTTGACATCACTCGTGTCGGTCGTGCTGTGGCTGCGGTGCCGTCCAAAACCGAGCCTTCGCGAGATGCTGTTGAAACCGCGGCGGAACTTCTCACGGATGCTTCCACCACGCGTGACGGCCGC
>JAMALN010000379.1:0-34072 GCA_023630115.1 Cutaneotrichosporon sp. PK4640 | reverse complement strand
CTGACACCAGACATCCCCAAGCTCGAGCAGCTCATTGTGGCGCGCCTCCGCGCCGTGATCCAGGACCGCTTCGTCTACCCTCACCACCTGACCTTCGGCCTCCCGCGCCTCCTCTCGCGTCCCGACCAGCCCGACGCTGTCCCCGTTATCCCGACCGAGACTGACCTGCGTACAGTGGCGCTGAACGCCATGTCCCAAGGCATCGGGCGGCTGGGGCAGGACCTGGCGGACAGGGTGGCGGCTCTCGCGCCGACAGACAGCGCCAGCGCGCTGGCGAGCGAGGACATCGACGCCACCGCCTCGACAGTAGACGCGGAGGACGACGAGGTCATCATCGTCGAGGAGCTTGAGCGCGCGCCGCGCCGCCTGCCCCCGCCGATGGACCCGATACGCCCCGGCATCGTGAGCGCGGCGTCGAGCGGCGCGCCTGGCCCCGCGGGGAGCGTGACGGCCAGCTCGGCGGTGCGATCGATGACGACGGAGGATATGCGGCGGCGCATGCCCCCGCTGGGCGGCGAGAGGCGGATGGGCGCGCTCAACTCGCGCGCAAGCTAGGGCGAGGTGTAAGGCGGCCGCCGGGGGAGTTGGCTGAACAGCGCAGATGAGCTCGATGCCCCTGCGCTGGGCAGACGATGTCGTGGGTTAGAGCAAGACTAGAGGAATGCATCTGTATCAATTCATACCGCTAGCGGCTGCTGGGCGCCGTACATGCGTACACGCGCTCGGAAGGATGGAACAGGCTCGTGGTCCGCTCCGAGAGAGCGCATCGGTAAAGTCCGTACATCCGCCGTCGGAGTGGAGCGACGTTTGCCGAAAAGACTCCACAATTACGTCCAGCTGAATGTCCATAAATGCCTGCCTTCGTCTCCCTTGTTTCCCCAGACACCATGACAAAGACGACCCACTTTACGAACGGGCGCATCTTCACGAGCACGGCGGACGGGACGCTGCACGAGTCGCTCGTGATCCGCGGCGACCGGGTGGTGTACGTCGGCTCGGCCGCCGGCGCCGCCGAGCACGCGGCAGACGAGACGGTCGACCTGGCGGGCCAGGTCGTGCTCCCCGGCATCATCGACGCACACTCGCACCTCATGCTCCTGGGCGGCTCGCTGACCAAGGTCGACTGCCTGGGCAAGAGCATCCCCGAGATCCAGGCGGCGATCCGGGAGCGGTACGAGGCGACGCCGGACGCGCGGTGGGTGCTCGGCTGCCAGTTCCAGTACGACGCGATCGGCGAGCTGCCCCACAAAAAGTGGCTCGACGAGGTGTGCCCCGACAAGCCGTGCATCATCGACAACAGCTCGCTGCACAGCGCGTGGCTCAACTCGGCGGCCATGGCGGCCATGGGCGTGACGCGCGACACGCCCAACCCCAAGGGCGGCGAGTTTGTGCGCGACGCCAACGGCGAGCTCACGGGCTACTGGCGCGAGACCGCCGTGGTCGAGTACTCCTGGCCGTGGGTGGCGGGGCAGACGTCGGCCGAGGAGCGCGAGGGCATGCTCCAGTCCGTGTTCGACGCGTACCTCGCCACGGGCGTCACGGGCGCGGTGGACCTCGCGACCGTCCCCGACGACCTGGCGGCGCTCGAGGCCTACGCCGCCAAGCACGGGCGGCTGCCGATCCGCATCGCGTGCCACTGGCTCGTGCGCCCGAACGGCACCGACGAGTCGCGCGCCCAGCAGGTCCGCGACGCCGCGGCGCACCGCGACCGCCTCGCGCACCTCGCGCCCTGGCTCTCCGTCGCGGGCATCAAGATCATCTCGGACGGCGTCGTCGACAGCTGCACCGCCTTCCTCCGCGAGCCGTACCCGAACGGCGCGACGCCCGGGCCCATCTGGCCCGGCGACGAGCTGCAAAAGGTCATCACGCTGGCCGACTCTTTGGATCTGCAGGTCGCGTGCCACGCGATCGGGGACGCGGCGGTCGACCAGGCGCTCGACGCGTTCGAGGCCGCCATCGCGGCCAACGGGCCGCGCGAGCAGCGCAGGCACCGCATCGAGCACCTCGAGGTCGTGGGCGCCGACGCCATACCCCGCCTCGCGCGCCTCGGCGTCGTCGCCTCCCTCCAGCCCGTGCACGCCGACCCCGTCAAGGTCGTCAACTGGGACGCGCAGCTCGCACACGGGTGTCGCTGCGACCGCAAGTTCCCCTGGAAGGAGTTTGAGGACGCCGACGCTGACGTCGCGTTTGGCAGCGACGCCCCCACCGCGCCCTACCACCCCCTCCCCAACATGTACACGGCCACGACGCGCCTGAGCGCCATCAACCCCTCCCTCCCCGACCCCACCGACGAGCGCACCAAGAACCTCGCCCGTCTGTGCGTGTCCCTCGAGACGGCTGTGCGGTACTACACCGCCGGCGGGGCGTACTCTATGCGCGCGGACAAGGAGGTCGGGACACTCGAGCCGGGCAAGTCGGCCGACTTTGCCGTCCTCGATATTGATCCGTTCGATGGCCGTCTCGACAGCCTCCGCAAGGCGCAGCAGGGGGTTGCGCAGACCTGGGTCGCGGGCGAGCGCGTGTTTGCCAAGGGGGCATAGTATGTACAGTCCACCATATGCTACAAACTGCAAGCAATGTATCCGTCTATTCGTCTAGTCACACGGGCATCGAGGGCGAGTACGCGCGCTCTCCACGCTCGGGCGAGGGGGAGTACGTGCGCGCGGAGGGCGTGGAGGTGGTGGGTCGAGCTGGCTGTGAGCGCCGGGCGGCCTGCGTAGAGTATGAGCGGCCGGGTGCCGCAGTCGAGGTCGAGGCCGCCACTGTGTCCCTGCCAGACCGGCGCTGCACGAAGAACGGAGCGGGCTCCGACCCAGGGGGGACATCATCGCGCGGCTCATCGAGGACGCTGTCGACGCTTCCCTCGCGCCCGTTCTCGGCGTTTAAGGCTTCGATACGGGCCCACTCCTGCCGCTGCCTCCTTCGCTCCAGCTTGGCGGCCTGCTTCTTCATTGCCCTCTTGCTGGTCGCTTTCTTTGGGATCTGCGGTGCCGCCGCCGCCTCCGCCCCCGCCGCCTCTGAGGCCTCCGGGGCAAGCAGCTGCTCGACCTCCGCGCTGTCGCTGGAGGGGACGTCGGGCTGCGACTCACTCAGGCGGTGTGCACGCTCAAGCGCTATGCGCTCGGGAGTCGCGCCGTGCCCGTCCGGCATGAGGTCGTGGGACACGGGAATGCCTCGACGCTCGAGTGCCTCCTTCCCGCGCTCCACCCAATAGCGGTGCGCTGCCGCGTCCTTGAACCACGGCACGAAGCCCTCGTGGCTCGGCAGGTCCGCGAGAGTGACCTCGTGAGACGGCGTCTCCTGAATGTTGTCGGGAGTGTGAATGTGCCCAGCACGCACCCACGCGGGCACGTTGTCCACGCCGCGCATGGCCTCAAGGATCCCGATGACGCCGAGGAGGATGTTGTCCATCCCCGGCTCGGTGGAGCCATCGCTCGTAGTCGGCGTGGTGGGCGTCTCACCACTCTCCGTTGTCAGATCCCACAGGTGCCTGGCACCTCGGCGCGCGTCGGCAAACTCGTCCTTGTCGTACTCGGGGATGATGATCTGCGACCACGGCTGGTGAACGGCCTTGAGTGGGCTGTCGTCGAGGAGCACCGTCGTCAACTCGTCGTACTGGCTGTACTCGGCTGTGACCTTGCGCAGGTCCTTGACAGTCTGCACCTTGTTCGCTGGTCTCAGCGGCGAACAGAACCCGACTCACCATATTGAGCCTTGGTGAGGCCCATCTTGTCGCGCGCCCACACGTCCAGCAGACGGCTCTCCCCGCGCGCCTCGCGAGCCGCCTTGTCCGCAGCCGGCTCCGTCTCCCAGACGCCCTGGTGCAGCTTGGACTCAAACGTCGACTCGACCATGTTGCGCACGTTGTGCGGCTGCGCCGAGCTCCACACGAGCACCTCATACCCGCGCCCGTCCGGGTCGTTGCCGAACACGTACGTTAAAAAGTTGGCGAGGAAGGGCCGTGGGTACGCCGTGCGAGGGCTGGCTCCTCTCTCGATGCGGTACACTAGCGCACCGTTCAGGTCGAGCACGAGGAGCTTGGGGACCGGCCTCTCGGAGACGGTGGCGCGTTGGCACGAGTAGCCGAGGTACATGCGACGAGGAGGGGTGATCTTGAAGGTGTCGCGGAAGGTCGCGCTCCGTAGGGGGCGGGGAGAGCTCGGCGCGGGCGCTCGGTGGCTGCGGTGGTTCTGGTTGTTGGAGCGGGGCGGCGGCGAGCGGAAGTGGTCCGGCTCGTACGCTGGAGACCCGGAGCGGCTGCTGAACTGCCGCGAGGGCGGGTTCGGGGGCGCGAACGGCGCAGGCTGGTAGTGCTGGGAAGGGTAGCCCATGCCGCCTTGGGAGGGGTAGAAGCTGTCCGCGGGAGCAGCGTATGCAGACTCGAATCGGGGTTGGCGCCGCTCGTCGCGCCCCGCATCCTCCGCGTGCTGGTCCCACCGGTTCCCGCGGCGGTCACCTCGCTCATCACGGCGATACCTGTCGCCGGCGCGGTCGTCAAAGCGGTCAGGCTGGTACGAGCTGCCGCCGATATCTTGGCTATGGCGGTCTGCGTAGTACGGGCGATCGTCGAAGCGGTCGGGCTGGTACGCGCTGTCCTGGAAGCGGTTGGGCTGGTATCCACGGACCGGGGCGCGGTCGTCAAAGCGGTCGGGCTGGTACGTGCGGTCCTGGAACCCGGCGTTGAACTGGTACGGTTGGAAGCGGGGCGGCGAGTGGCTGCGCGCCTCCGTCGCGTCATACCCCCCGTAGGAGGGTTGGAACGGGGCGACGGGCGCGTTGGAGGCAGGAGTCCACGAGTCGACTCTCATCGCCTCGAACTCGCGCGTCGGGGCCCGGGGGTCGCGGCGTCGTTGGTTGTGGGGTCGTGTCATGGTGCGGAGGGGGATGCGGAGGGGGAGACGGCGCATGCGAGAGTGGAGCTTAAGTGACCAAGAGGTGTTGATGTTTGCGGGGGGTGATGTGCGCAGAGCGCAGAGCGCAGAGCGAAGGGCGCATCAACATCCTCGGCTGCGGAAGCAAATTTCTGGTGGCAAATTCAGTGCGGAGTCGATCACTTGTTGGTGGCCGGTGGACTTGGCGCACTGGCATCGAGTTGGCCAGATCAGACGGTTGACAGACCATCACCAGAGCTCTAGAGCTCTAGAGTTCTGGTCCTGCACGAGCGCGCGAGCAACGAGAGACTCACGCGCTGCACGCATAGGCGGGTGCGTTGGAACGCCGACTATCGCCAGGTATTAGCGCTCCTAACTCTGGCGCTAACCTCGGCTGATCGGTCTTGTGCAGACAGCTGACAGCACACTCATCACATGCCCGGCGGCCCCATCTAATCTGGTCCCCCAATCGCAGCGTCGGAGATGAAGTCCGAGTGCATCGAGTGCAGAACATCCATGCCTGCCCACGCACTCCCACGCACCTCGGTACACTCGGCTACCCCTGGAACGTCGGAGGAGGCCGACAACGTCAGGCTGGGAAGACGAATAAATAGCTCACGGTGTGGTTGGGCAGCCTCCTCCGCATCCCATCGCCACATGCGCTACTCGACGGACCTGCCATCGAGATGACTGGAGCACCAGCCCACGGAGGCGTACATCCTGACGGCCCCCAGCCGCTTAGCTCACAATCACGCGACCCGCAAGGTAACGGCGATGGCTCACACGTCCATGACCCACTACCAGACTACACGGGCGTGTCCCATGTAGAAGGCCCGCCTCTTCGGAATGCAGTCTCCACCCCTGCTCGACAAGAAGGGCACAAGCAGGATGGCAGCGCCTCGCCACCGCCACGCCGCTCGCACAGCGACCCCGGCGCGCCCCTCGAGCGCCCAGACACGCGCCTCAGTGTCCTCTCGGACGAGGGGTACGTCCCCTCGCCGCCGTCCTCGCCGCCCCTCCCGGCCATCGAGCGCACCCAGACCATCGGCTCATGCAAGCCGTACTCGGCCTTTCCGCAACGCACAAAGTGGACCGTCGCGGCCCTGGGCGGCGTCTCGGCAGTGTTCTCGCCCATCAGCGTAAGTCCCACGAGTTCCACGCTCACCCCAGTCCAACATCTTCGTCCCCGCCATCCCGCTCCTCGCACAAGAGTTCGACAGGAGCGAGCAGGACATCACCATGGCCGTGACGGTGTACCTCGTGTGCCAGGCGGTCACGCCGAGCTTCTTCGGCAGCGCGAGCGACAGCTTTGGCCGCCGCCCCGTCTTCCTCGCCACCATGATACTCTACCTCGGCGCGAACATCGGGCTCGCGGTCATGCCGACCTCGTCGTACTGGCTGCTCCTGTTCCTCCGCGCCCTGCAGAGCACGGGCGGGAGCGCGGTCATCTCCATCGGTTCTGGCGCTGTTGCGGACATCGCCGCGCCGCGCGAGAGGGGCAAGTACATGGCCGTCTTTACGTGCGGGGCCATGATCGGGCCTGCGATAGGGCCGTTCCTCGGCGGTCTGCTCGCGCAGACGCTCGGATGGCGCGCAATCTTTTGGTTCCTCACCATCGCCACGGGGTGTGTCATGGTGCCCTTCCTCTTGTACGTCTAGCTGAGAACTTCAGAAACGGAGCTGACGGCAGCTTCTACCCCGAGACACTACGGAGCATCGTCGGCGACGGCTCGCTCCCACCTCCCGCCCTCAACGCCTCCCCCATCGCGCTCTGGCACATGCACCAGCAGAAGAAGGCGGGCATCGAGCCCGAACCCGTCGAGCGCCCCCCGCACAAAAAGTACAACCCCCTGTCGGCCTTCATGATCCTCTTCACCCCCGAGGTCCTCATCACCTTCATCTTCGTCTCCCTCCCCTACCTCGAGTTCTACTGCCTCCTCACCGTCTTCTCCACCGCCCTAAAGGACAGCTACGGCCTCAACGAGCTGCAGATCGGCCTCTGCTACCTCCCCGGCGGGGCGGGTACCATCATGAGCGCCCTCCTGAACGGCAAACAGCTGGACTGGTACTACCAGCGCGAGGAGCGGCGCGTCGGCGGCGAGCACCGGAAGAAGCCCGACACGTTCCGCCTCGAGCTCACCCGCATCCGGTGCATGTACCCCTTCATGACCGTGTTCTGCACTGCCGCGGTTGCCGTCGGGTGGTGCCTGCACGCACGGGCGCACCTCGCCGCGACGCTGTTCATGCAGTTCCTCGTGGGCCTCGGGACGGGGACGGTGAGCACTGCCACGATCTACGGGCAGGACGTGCTCCCCGGGAAAGGCGGGGCGGTGAGCGCGAGCCTGAACCTCGTGCGGTGTGCCTTCGGCGCGCTCGGCACCGGTGTCATGTAAGTGAGCTTTGGAGACGGAGGCTCACCCCAGCCAACTCATGTACAACGCCCTCGGCGCCGGGTGGACGTTCGTGCTCCTCTCGGGCATCTGTCTTGCCGGCCTGCCGCTGTCCTTTATTGTGATCAACTACGCCAAGGGATGGCGGAACGCCCGTGAGGCCAAGGCGGCGGAGAAGCGGGCGAGGAAGGGCGGGGTGAGCATCAACCTTGGTGACAGGAAGCAGGAGACTGAGGAGGCCGAGGCGCCGCAGCAGGGCGGCGAGAAGGCATAGAGAGGGGCGTAGCAGAGGGGTAGAGATCCGAGGGCATCTGTATTCTAGATTCTAGCATGTATCGCGTTGTTGGTGCCACTGCGGTGTGAGGAGTGGGGCGGAGGCGCGTGTGTGATGTGAGGTGGTGGGGTGGAGTTGTATTTGGTCCCGAGCGCGACTGACTTTGTTTACCAGCCATCCATCCCTGTTCCTTCCCCCGCGAGAAGTCATTTAGCGTCATAACAATCACCCAATCAACACTCGTCCCCTCTCCCCGGCTTAGACTGTTGCCACCCTCGTTTCCCACTCTCACACTCGTACTTAACTCGTACTCCTTCCACATTCACATCACAAACTCTATCCTCTCTCCCTCTGCCCAAACACTCTCCCACTCCAAGACAAAACAATGACCGACGCCAACACCTCCATCCTCGACGCCAACACCTCCTCGACCCTCACGGCCTCGTCCTCGGGCTCCCCCATCAAGCCCCAGCCCCTCCACGACCCCGCCCGCGCGGCCATGGTCGTCGGCCAGAAGGCGCCCTTAGGCTCCACCAACCGTACGTCGACCGACCCATCGTCCTCAGCTGGCGCGCGATGAGTGAGCTGACAGCAGCCAACCAGGTCGTCCCCGGCCAGACGGTCGACCACTCGATCCCGGGCGCCACCCTCGGCCAGAAGGCGTTACTCGCCAAGAAGTTTGCCAGCGCAAAGTATGTCCCGCGCAGGACCCATCTGACCCCAGGGGCAGTACCGTGAGCCCGACAGACGCGCTGCAGTCGCCGTGTACCGCCAAGATTGCAAGTGCGAAGCAGCGCCGTTTCGCCAAGTGAGTATGGATCGGGCCAAACAGTCGATCCTGGGCTCAGCTTCCCACCTCGGAACAAGCTGACAGCAGGGCCAAGATCCCCGGGCTGCGCCTGGGCAACGACGAGAACGTCAACAGTGACAGGGCATGAGCCCTCGCGGCACCTCCTGCCCACGCCCCATGTACGTCCAGCTACTCCGCCCCGAGCGAGCTGACCCCAGGCCACTTCTAGCCGTCTTGCCCGTTGTACCCCTGTCTCATAGATACGCCCGAACGACCCCTGTGTACCCCTCGCTCTGTCTGTAGCTAGCTGCTACGGCATGCATATGATTGTGACTTTGCTATCCTGTCAGCTCCGGGTCCGGTGGTGGGCAGTGTTGGACGGTGTTGTTGTCCGACGCAGGCAGCCGGCTGGAGGCTGACACCGCCTCCAGATCTGACATGCTGCACACTCCGATCGCTCGGACCCTCGACCCTGCGCCAGTTGCGCCACCCAAACAATGCTCGCTCGCGGAAGATGTACAGTTCTGTAGGTGGAAGACACATCCATGCATATTACGCAGCCGGGCTGCTCTAGCGTCCTGCAGGTTCGTGTGTGCTAGACATGAGGCGCGGCGAAAGGTCAAGCCAGCGCGGGGGAGGGGATAGGGTTTTGGGTGGCTGTGGTGGCCGTCTACACGGGCTTAGAGCGGCGTGTCCTTCTTCTCGGCGGTGGTGGAAGTGCCGCCAAGCGACGAGAGCTTGGACGCGAGGGTGACGGGCTTGCCCCTGGGATCAGCTGCATTCTGGAGGGATTAACAGCTTGACGAGCAGGATGGAAGTGGATTGTGGGGGCGAGGTGAGGGCGAGGGAGCGATGGAGGGGGCGCTCAGCTCGCCGATCCTCGCCCTCGCCACCCAAACAACTCGATGCGATCGCCAGACGATTCGCTTCCACGCCGCAGCTCTCCTCTCGCTCCCCGCTCCTCGCTCCACTCACTTCTGGAAGTGGCGCTGCTTGGCGCCGTTGAGCTTGGCCGAGATGGGGCTCATAAAGTTGTCGGTGGGCGACATGGTCGCGCCGCCGAGGCCCTTGCCGCCCAGCAGCCCCTTCTTCTGGAGGAAGGACGGGGCGGGGGCGCCGTTGGGCGCAGTGGGCTGGGCTGGGTGTCAGCGCTGATCCATCGGCAGGGGGCGGGCCAAAGGGAGGGCTCACCGTTAGACTCCTTGAAGACGTTCTGGGACATGGCGATCGGTCGGGGCGGGTGGTGTCGAGGATCGAGGCGGCGATCGAGGGCGGGCTTGACTTACGGGTCGGAGGGTGGTGGTGTTGAGATGGGATGAAGAACAAAGCGGGGTAAAAGCAGTCGCGGTTGTTTTGAACGATGGCTGGAGGAGAGGGTTGTTTACGTAACGTGTACAAGCGGGGGCTGTTTTTATTGGCCAAGGCTTATTAGTGGCGTCCATGACGAATCGAGGCAGCCTCAAGGTCTGTCTGAAGGACCTCTCGACGTCGGATGCGGGCGGGACTGTACTCCGAGTCAAGCCTCTGACATCGTTGCAGTGCACAAGGTTGAGAGATGTAGGATGTAGCTCCACTTGCAGAAGGTATCGCCAAGTGGACACGTCCACGATCATGCCTCAACAGCCTCCGCCCGTCTCCTCCACGTCACATCGCCGGCCAACTCCGACTCCAACCAAGCTGCAGGACAATGCATCTCATTTTACTTCAGATCACCCTGCTCTACTCAGAGCTTGGCCTTGAAGAAGGTGAGGAGGTCAGCGTACGCCTCCTGGTACGCCTTGGTGTGCTCGTTGCCCGAGAGGTCACCACGGGCCGCAGCCCAGCCGTGGACGTCGTTGTCGTACCACTTGATGGTGTTCTGGCCGGGGTTCTTCTGCTCGAGCTTCTCGTACACGGCGTTGACAGTCTTCTTGTCCTCGTCCTTGGAGGGGAGGAGGCAGACGGGGACGTTGACCTTGTCGGCGTCCTCGACGTCGATGAAGCTTGGGTCAGCGTGAACTACGTGGGTTGGGAGTAGAGTGTGGTGTCGGGGTGACAGATGGACAGTCGGCTCTGCATCTCCCAGCACCGCTTCCAACAATCCCAGAGCGCCCGGTACTCACGAGGGGTGGCAGGTGGCGATCGCGGTAAAGTCGTTCACGTCCTTGGCGGTGGTGGTCGCCTTCCAGCCCCAGCAGTAGCCGACAGTGCCGACCTTGGGGTACTTGGCCTTGACCTCGGCGAGGGCAGCGCCAATCTGGTCAGACTGGGAGGTGGGGACACCGGGGAAGCCCGAGAAGTACTTGTCGCGCTTGGCGTTGCCCTCGGGGGTGCCCGAGAACATGTCGGCGGTCGCGTACGAGCCCTGGAGGAAGTCGGGCATGACGACGCGGTAGCCGCCCGACGCGAGGATGTCGGCGCCTGGGGTCAGCACTGGAGGTCGGGGAGAGCGCGGAGACGACGACGCGATCCGACGCGCCCGAGAAGGCAGATCAGATGAGGCGGGGAATGTGGCTGAGTAACGGTTGATCTTGCGTGGATGACGTGAATGCCGAATGCCGTCACCGTCACCCATCGCTGTCAAGCCACCATCCAAGCATCCCCGGCCATCACCAGACCTCTAGGCTCTATCCAGCCGGCCGAGATGGCTCTGGATGGATACACAGCTCACTGCCCGCTCAGTACTCACCCTGGAGGATCTGGGGCGAGTAGCCGAAGACGTCGTAGACGACGAGGACGGCAGCCTTGGCGTCCTCGGGGCCGACGGTGTACGACTTGAGGCCGGCGACCTTGCCGTACGTGCCCTTGGGCGTGTACTCGGCCGAGACGGGGGGGAGGGAGCAGCAGGCTGGCGTTAGCGGCGTGGCATGGAAGCGGGCGCAGGTTGCCATGTCAACAGGGCGGCCTGATGCTTCTCCGGCACGGGCAGCAAGCGCAGCACGAGCCAGTTGACAGCTTGACTGAATGACATGGTCCGCCGGGGCGGAGGCAGGCCGAACTCACCCTTCGACATTGTAGAGTATGTGCGGTTGCTGGCGTCAGAACATTATCGAAGGCAGTGGGATCAGGGGTTTAGCTGCACAGGTGAGAGCCGACGGCCGAGAGCCGAGAGCCGTGAGTGGCGTGGCCCTGCATCACAGTGTGCAGCTTTGTTCTGGTTGGAATGGTGTTGTTGATGTACTCACGGTGCGGCGTAGAGTGGACGTGTAGAGTTGAAGAGAGAAGAGAGGAAGCGATTCATGTTAAGAAGCCGGAGGTTGTGGGGATGAGGGGGGTTGCTGCAGGGTGGGGAGCGTGCGAGCGAGTAGGAAGGTGCAGGGTGATCGGGTGGAATGGGGTGCTGGGTATCCGGTATCCGGGGAACCTCAGCGTCATCACGCCTGATGCTGCATCCTCCACGCCTCGGCACTACTTCGCCTGCCTCACCTAGTTCAACGCCTACGCAGCCTCGCACAAGTCCGACGCTGCCTACTGCGCATCGACTACCCCCAGCAATGCCAGCAAAGCATACTCTCCCCCCCACTCCGCTACAGCCGCTGTCATGCACCTCGTCGCCGACGGCTAGCGTCACCGACGGCCAGGGTCCAGGCAGCAAGGCAGAGGCAACCGTGGGACACTATCGGCATGAGCCGAGGTGGAGGTGGGCATCCAACTCGAGTTGCTCGTCCTCTATCTGCTATCTCTCATGCGACTAACCCACCTAACCCGCATGCCGCTCCGCTACGCCCTCTCCCCAGCCGTGACCGGCACCGCCGCACCGTGCATCCCCCAAGCCAAGGCCTGGGGCGCGCAGTACGCGGCGGGGACGCTCCCGGCCGGCCCCCTCCTCGACCTCTCGCAGGGAGTCCCGGGTGAGCCGCCGCACGCGTCCGTCCTCTCCGCCCTCGCCAAAGTGGCAGGCGACCCCGAGGCGGCCAAGTATGGCGCGATCCTCGGCGAGCCGGACATGCGCGCAGCCCTCGCGACAGAGCTCCGCGAGCTCTACAAACTCGCCGACGCCGACCTCAAGCCCGAGGACGTCGGCATCACCACGGGGTGTAACATGGCCTTCCTCATCCTCCTCATGTGAGCTATATGGTTCTCGGTTACAGCTAACAACAGGTGCCTCTGCCCGCCCAACGAGTCGTCCATCCTCCTCCCGCTCCCCAGCTACTTCAACCACGCCATGTCCCTCTCCCTCCAGTCCGTGACGCCCGCCTACCTCCCTTGCGACCCCGCACACAACTTCGCTCCGTCCCTCGACGCCGCGCGCGCCATCCTCTCC
Source organism: Cutaneotrichosporon sp. PK4640 (assembly GCA_023630115.1). Lineage (NCBI taxonomy): Eukaryota > Fungi > Basidiomycota > Tremellomycetes > Trichosporonales > Trichosporonaceae > Cutaneotrichosporon > Cutaneotrichosporon sp. PK4640. Next base: position 21,504 of record JAMALN010000379.1, on the reverse strand, counting down.
GCCCCAGCGGGCAAGGTCAAGCCGCGCGCGATCGTGCTCGTCACGCCAAACAACCCTACTGGATCAACGTACACCCCCGAGCGCCTCGCCGAGTGGCTCGCCCTCGCGCGCGAGCACAACGTCCCCCTCGTGCTCGACGAGACGTACCGCGACTTTGCGTCCACCGGCGCGCCGCACGACCTGTTCAAGGACGCGGACTGGCGCGAGAGCCTCATCACCCTGGGCTCCTTCTCCAGTCAGTTGACGCGCACGTACTAGCTGACAGCAGAGGGATACCGCATCCCCGGGCACCGCCTCGGGAGCATCACGGCCCACCCCGACTTCCTGCAGCAGGTCGCGACCGTCGCGGACTGCATGCAGATCTGCCCGCCGCGCGCGCCTCAGCTCGCCCTCGCGCCCCTCCTCCCCTCTCTCCGCGACGACATGGTGCGGTACGCCGCCGCGCTGCGCAAGCGGCTCGTGGACTTTGACACCGCTGTCGGGAGCGTGCCGGGGTGGCGAGTGCTCTCGTCCGGCGGGTTCTACGCCTACGTCGAGTTCCCCGAGGCGTACACTTCTGATGCCGGGCGCAAGGCCCTCGCCTCTGCCCTTGGGGTGGAAGTGGAGCGCGTGGGATCTGGCGAGGTCGGGCAGGCGCTCGCGACGTGCTGCGGCGTGCTCACACTGCCCGGGTGTTTCTTCATGCCAGAGCTCGACGACCCAATTTGGGCCAGTGTGCAGGGCGGCGACGCGATGCGCGAGGACCGCTGGATCCGCTTCGCCGTCGCCAATGTCAGCGACGAGACGATCGCCGGGCTCGCGGACCGCCTGCATGCCCTCAACAAGGTCATGGGTATGTAGAGATAGAATATCATAGCATCTACAGAGCCGGAATGCTACTCGGACTTGTCTACCGCCACAAGCGCGGGTGACGCAGCCGTAGGCGCGGGAGAAGACGCGGCAGAAGACGTAGCCGACTTCTGCTGCTTCTCGAGCATCCGCCTGGGGTCAGCTTTCACACTTATGGAGAGCTGAGATTCAAGGGGCCACTGGGCAGATCGGCGTCTTGTCACAAGACGCGTCGCCACAGTGGAGTCCACTCCTGTACTCACCGCCGAGCCTCGAGGATCATGCGCTCCTTCCGTGCCCGCAGGTCGGCCTCGCGGCCCTCACGCGTCGCCTCCCACTTGCCCGTGCTCGAAGCGCCCTCGCCCTCGAGGCGGGCGCTTAGCCCATACCGGTCAATGAGGGACGTCGCCTTCTGGGGCACGGGGGCCTCGGCAGCGGGCGCAGTGGCCGAGGTTTGTGGCACAGCGACAGGGGGACGGAGGTGATCGGGGACGGCAAAGCCGGCGGGGGGCTGGGGTCAGCGGCCATGGTCGCGAGGCAAGGCGTGAGGAGAGCGGAGATCGACCTCCGACTTTCCCTCTTCACAGTCTGCTTGGTGGCGAAGGGCAAACGGGCGAGCGTCGACGGCACACTAAGGCTGAAAAGGCAGCCAGTGGAGTCCTTGGCAGGGGCTAGACCTCCCAGCCCTCTAGGCCATGCCTCGCCTCCGTGACGCCCTCTGCAGGCTTCGCACTCCCGCACTCACGTTGGGCAACGAGCCGCGCTCAAGAAGCAGATCGCTCGTAACCTGGGCGCTCCGCGTCCGCGAGAGCGAGTACACGACGTTGGCGAGGGGCTCGCTGGGGAAGACCGAGGTGACGGCCTCAACCATGTCGCGGCGCACGCCGGAGAACGGGTCGGGCGGTGTGCCTGTGGTCAGCGGCGAAACGGAGGGGAGCGTGGGAGAGGTGGGCGCGATGAGCAGATTCCGGGTAGGAAAGTGGAAGGGATACGGGCGGGTCCCGAGCGCATGAGAGACGCAGGGTGGATACTCACTCGGACCCGAGATCCAGCGGTAGACGGCGTAGAGGATGCCGAGGAGGATGAGGGTGGGGAGGACGTCCTCGAGAGCCATGGCGGGGAGGGAGTGTGGGAGTCGCGCAGGTGCGGGGGTGCGTGCAGTCGAAGCAGAAGATGTAGAAAAGGGATCGTAAGGTGGGATAGAGCAGTGTCTGGTTGATGGAAGATGGGATGATGGGTGAAAGAGTGATGGCCAAGACTCGAAGACTGTGCGTGCGCACGCGATCCACCGGCGGCGACGTGCCGGGACGATGACGGAACCAAATCGGGTGGCGGTGGCCGCCGATGAAGTGATCCGCAGCAGCATTTCCGAGGAACCTCCGTGCTGGCCGTGTTGCAGAGACTGCCTCTGCGATCGTCTGACACCACTCCACTGCGACTAGATAGCGCTACTCTACCAAACGTCCTGTGCATGTCCAACTACGATCTATAGCCTACTTTTACCCACACTGCTGCTTGCGCTGGCCGGGAAAGACCATGGTCGGCGGCAAGCTGGTAACGGGGGCGAGGAGGGACGCGGCGTGGGCGCGCGCGTTCTGCTGCAGCACGAGGTCCATGATCACGATGGCGGCCATGGTCTCGACAATGGGCACGGCGCGAGGCACAACGCACGGGTCGTGGCGGCCGCGGGTGGCGAGCACGCCGTCCGTGCCGTCGTACTGCGCGGTGCTCTGCTCCTGGGAGATCGTGGCGGGGGGCTTGAACGCGACGCGGAAGTAGATGTCCTCGCCGTTCGAGATGCCGCCCTGCACACCACCCGACCAGTTGGTGAGGGTGCGCAGGCGGTTCTCGCCCTTGGCGTGGTCGGACACGAAGGGGTCGTTGTGCTGCGAACCGGGGAACTCGGTGCCGCGGAAGCCCGAGCCAAACTCAAAGCCCTTGGTCGACGGGATCGAGAGCATGGCGTGGGCGAGGACGGCCTCGAGCTTGTCAAAGCACGGCTCGCCGAGGCCGAGGGGGCAGTTGCGGATCACGCAGGTCACGGTGCCGCCGAGCGAGTCGTTGCGGGCCTTGGCGGCACGGATAGTTTCCTCCATCTTGGCCGAAGTGGCGCGGTCGGGGCATCGCGTAATCTCCTTGTCGACCTCCTCGCGCGTCACGTTCTTGACCAGGTCGAGGTACTCCTTGCCGAGCACCTCGTCGTCCTCGTGCGAGAAGGGGAGGGCGACGGGGCCCACAGACCCAACGAACGCGACAATCTCAACGCCGTAAGCCTCCTTGAGGTACTTCTCAGCGATGGCACCGGCGGCAACACGACCGATAGTCTCACGCGCCGAGGCGCGGCCACCACCCGAGGACGCCTTGACGCCGTACTTGGCCAGGTAGGTGTAGTCGGCGTGCGAGGGGCGCGGGTAGAGGTCGGTCTCGGTGTAGTCGTGCGGGCGCTGGTCCTTGTTCTGGACCAGCATACCGATGGGTGTGCCGAGGGTCACACCATGCTCGGTACCGCTCTGCACCTGGACAGTGTCGAACTCGGAGCGCTGCGAGGACAAGCGCGAGCAAAGCGATTCGAGGGGTCGCGCGGGATGACAGAGGGGTCGTAAGGCAAAGCAAGCGACGAGTGTGAGGTGGAGGAGCGTCGATGGGGAAGGGTGAGAGGGTAGGGAGCATAAGAGGTGGTGTAGAGGGATGGCGTGAGAGAACAGGACGGGTGAGTTGGCCGGGTTTGTCATGTCATGATGAGGTGAGACAGCGACAACGGCGATGTGAGGAAGACGAAGGAGAGAGATGAACAGCGCGGACGTCCAGAGACAAGTAGAGCAAAGCAAGCGTCAGCCCCAGAACCCACACGAGTCGCGCATGAACTCACCGGCGTGGTGATGTCGCTCTGGCCCGGCCGCCGCCGGCTGAGCTGGACCTGGATGTCCTCGTTGGTGAGGGTGAGGCCGGGGGGGCAGCCGTCGACGATGCAGCCGACCGACTTGCAGTGGCTCTCGCCGTAGGTGGTGACGCGGTAGAGTTTTCCAAAGGTGGACATGGTGTGAAGTGGGACAAAGAGAACAACAGGCCAGCCAACAATGGCTTTGGACGTTCGGGCAAGCGGTTCATTCACTCCGACTCCGACTTTTGGGAACGAGTCGGGCAACGCGGAACCAATTGCGTGATCGATCAACCAAAAGTAAAGCACGGACAGAGATTCGAACCGTGCATCCAACCATCATCCAAAGGTGGAGGTGAGCACAACTTCTCGCCACCACAACATTCATCATGGCCCGACCAGGCCAGAAGCGTAACCGCGCACTGGCAGCCCTCGCGCAGGACGCTTCAGCAATGGAGGAGGAGGCGAACAACGGAAGCACGGAGATCGACATCGAGATCGACATGGACGAGGACGAGGACGACGACCAGGCCGACGACGGGCTGATACCGGGCAAGAAGCCGGGGCAGGCTTTACCAGTCGCCGTGTTGACGGACGACTTTGACGGCGAGCCCGAGGACGGTGCGACCTACCTGGCGCTGGCAAAGTGAGTCTTTCTTTCTGAACAGCTTGAGTGAACTCGTGGAGCTGACAGCAGTCGCGCAAACGAAACCCTGCCGTTCTACAAGCGCGTCGAGGTCCCCGCGCATCTGCGCCCCACCGATACTCCCACCCCCGTCCCAGCACCCCCAATAACGGGCCGCCACCCCGCCCTTCCCCGCGAGTCATGGGAGGTGCTCTTTGCGGAGCACTTCAAGTCGTACCGCGCCCACCTCGAGGCCTCGTGGCCCGACGAGAAGCTTCCCTACCCCGCCGACTACCCCCCGCTGCCGAGCAACGATTTGGTCGCGTGGCTTGAGTTCATCAACGGTGCTGGTGGAAACGACATGGCGGTGGACGAGGAGGAGGCGATGAACGAGACGCCCACGGTCCTCACGCCGCGCGAGCCGCGTATGAGCATCCTCCAGCGTCTCGACACGACGGCGGCGGTGCGCGTGCTCAAGCACATCAATAGAGCGACGAAGACGGCGCTCCAGCGCCTCGAGGAGGACGGCGGCGCGGGCGACCCCTTCCCGCCCGTGCATGCGCGCTGGGCCTTTGCCCTGCTTGCGCAGTTGGACCGCCACCTCCCCGGCGACGACACGGCCGTGCTCCGCGACTTTGCGCGCACCCTCGCCTCGGCTGCGGCGTGGCGGTGGGGCGAGGCGGCCAAGCGCGGCCAGCTCACGCCCGTGCCCGTCAAGGTCGGGTTCTATGGACAGGGAGGGGAGGAGGGCGCGCCGGTGCTCGGCGAGGTGAACGGGCCTGGGCGGGTGGGGTATGCCGTCGGCGCGAGGTGGAAGGCCGTGCGGGACGCTCGGGCTCGGAGCGAGCCGACGCCGCGCCCCGAGACAAAGGAGGCGGGGTACGAGGACGGGCTCGACGAGTGCCTCGCGCGCTGTTGGATGTGCGCGCACGCCATCGTGGCGGGGTGGGCGCAGTGGGACCTGCTCGACGACTTTGCGGGGGCGTTCCGGAACGTGCCGCGTGAGTAGAATGTAGCATAGCATGTAAATGTGCATAATGACTGTGCATGACCAACCCCTCCTCTCTTCTGAATCTATCCCTTATGCTCTTCTTACAGGTTGTACGCCGCGATGAGGCGCTCCATCCGCAGCGCCTGCCTGCACAGCGGGCACTCCATCTTGTCCAGCCCGCCCAGGCAGCCCCAGCAGAAGATGTGCCCACACTCGGTGACAGCGGTTGTGCCGCCGCTGCCCTCGCCCGTCCCCCGGCTCTCGAGGCACAGCGTGCACTGGCGCTCGGGGAGGTCGCGCGCCTCCTCGTCGAGGTACGTGTTGGGGATGTCGTACTGCGCCTCGTTGGTGACCACCACGCTGTCCTCGGGCGCGTTTCTGACTGGCGTCGCCGTCCCGCTGTAGTCGTTCTGCGGGACCTTCTCCTCCATGCTGCCGGCGACCGCGCGGGACGCCGACGTACCCGACGCACCCCCCGTGCTCCGCGGGAAGAGGCGGTAGAGGAGGGGGAGGGCCATGATGAGGCCGAGGGGCTCGTAGGACGCCGCCTTGTGCTCGGCGGGGACGGGCGGCATGTCCGAGAGCTGGTGTCAGCTTGGGGGTCGAGGTGTACAGCTTGGGCAGGCTCTTTGCAGAGACACTCACATAAGTCATGCCCGTCGCGCGGCGGGCAAACTCGTAGAACCGCCCACCAAACATGAAGATGACGAGGTGAATCTCGGGCAGGCTCTGGCCGAGCGGGCTCTCGATGAACTTGGCCACGCGCCGCTTGGCGTTGGCCCACCGCGAGTGGTCGTACGGATCTCCGCGGAGGTAGTGCAGCATCGACGGCGACGTGAGCGCGGTGGGGAGCAGAAGCAGCGCAATCGTGAGCAGGCGTCGCTGCCGTCAGCACAATCCCGTTCAAGTGGTGCCCACCCTCCGTGTCGGCGCGAGTTTGTGTGCGGCCGGCAAGATGTCGGTGTACTCTTCCCCGAGGGTCTGACGCCCCCGCCCAAACGTGAGGAGGAGGTAGACTGCGCGCACGGCCAGGTCGACTATCGTTTGCTTGTGGGCAAGCCAGCGCGTGCCTGTGGTTAGTAAAGGTCAAGCCGAGCCGGAGCTCCATGTGTGGAGGGCGCTCGGACCTGGAACTTACCAGCCAGAGACCGGAGCAGCTCGCTCACGAGCTCGGTCAGGCGGCCCACCTGCGCTGCGTCGCGCTGATACGAGCGCACTGCTGTCAGCTATCGAACAGTGAGTTGGTGAGCTCACGAATCTGCGCCTGCGAGGCGGGCTCGGGCTGCAGGCGGTCAAAGGCGTCGGGGGGCGTCGTGGTGCCCGCCACGGCAGCCGAAGCCGTGAGCGGCTGGGCAACGCTCTGCCCTTGGATTGTATGTGAGACGGAGCGGGTCGAGTCCATTGTGGACTGTGATGAGAGAGAATGATGAAGCAGCGAAGTGGGTTGCGGATGTTGGATGGAGCCCACTCGGCTCAGTTGACCCGCATAGCCGGGAACGCCGCAGGCCGAGGGGATGGCCGCACAGACTGCGGGACCAAATTTGATGCCGTCGTGCATGTTGGGTGGCAAGTCGAGGTTGATCACTGGGGGCGGGGCGGGGGAGGGCTCTGTCTCTCCTCGTCGACCTCGATTCGACTTTTGCTCTCGTCTTTGCTTGCTCATCCTTCACTCCATCCACCCTCCCCTCGACCCCGCCCGTCATTCTCGTAAACCAAAGACCCACGCCGAGCGCTCCGGCACCATGAGCGCCCTCGTCGACTATCCCACCTTCTCGGACAGCCCGTTCTTCTTCGACCGGCGCAACCTGCACATTGCCCAGGCGGAGAGCGCGTTGTTGCAAGTGAGCTTCTGCACGCTTGGTTGGCAGCTAACAGCAGCCCCACTCCGCACCGAGCGTTTCGTACTACTTCCCAAAACACGTCGGGAACTACCACTATGGCGTGAGTTGCCGACTCCGGCGCGATATATGGCCAGGACGCGTGCTGACCAGCAGGAACGCCATCCCATGCGTCCCCACCGCCTCGAGTTAACCAACAACCTCGTCCTAGGATATGGCCTGCACGAGAAGATGGCCATGTACAACCCGCGGCGCGCGACCGAGGACGAGTTGTGCGAGTTCCACGACGAGGACTACATCGACTTTCTGAAGCGCGTCACCCCGGCCAACGCGCAGAAGCTCACCAAGGACTACACGTTATACAACATTGGTGACGACTGCCCCGTCTTCCACGACCTGTTTAGCTTCTGCCAGCAGTACGCGGGCGGGACGCTTGCGGCTGCGCGCAAGCTCAGCCAGGGCGGGACGGACATTGCGATCAACTGGAGCGGTGGACTGCACCACGCCAAGAAAGGCGAAGCGAGCGGCTTCTGCTACGTCAACGACATTGTGCTCGGCATCCTCGAACTTCTCCGGTACCACCCGCGCGTGCTGTACATCGACATCGACATCCACCACGGCGACGGCGTGCAGGAGGCCTTCTACCTCTCTAACCGCGTGCTCACTGTGTCGTTCCACAAGTACGCCGCCGACTTCTTCCCGGGAACCGGCAACCTCAGCGAGATTGGCGCCAACCTCGGCAAGCACTTTGCGTTGAATGTGCCGCTGCACGACGGCATCGACGACGAGAGCTACATCTCCCTCTTCAAGGCCGTGATGGAGCCGACGATCACGACGTTCCGCCCAGACGCGATCGTGCTGCAGTGCGGCGCAGACTCGCTGGGCTGCGACCGCCTGGGTACGTTCAACCTCTCGATCGCGGCGCACGGCGAGTGCGTGCGCTTCATCAAGACGTTCGGGTTGCCTCTCATCGCTCTGGGCGGCGGCGGGTACCGCCAGTCCTCGGTCGCGCGTTGCTGGGCATACGAGACGGGCGTGCTGACGGGCACCGAGCTGCCCGTCAACCTGCCCCCAAACAACTACCTCGAGTTCTTTGGCCCCGACTACTCCCTCCACCCCCCACTCTCCGGGCACATCCAGAACATGAACTCGCGGCAGTACCTCGAGCGCATCCGCATGAGCATCCGCGAGAAGCTGCGGTACATCAACGGCGCGCCGAGCGTGCAGATGCAGGAGATCCCGCCAGACCTGCAGGGCCTGCTCGAGTCCGAGGAGCGCAAGAAGGAGGAGCGCGACGAGGAGGCCAACAACGGCCTTGCCGGCGAGGACCGCAGCGACGGGGTCCAGAAGCGCAACGAGTTCTACGACAACGAGATCGGCGGCGACGGGAGCGGCGCTGGCGGGATATCTGCCGGCCTCGGGCCGCGTGGGAAGAGGACAATACGCTTCTAGCGCGCGCTGCGGCGCTGTCTCTTGCTGTATTGTAGCTGTCGGACCCCTCGCGATACCCTGCATCGCCATGCCCTTTGTACCCCGTAGCACTAGTTCGTTTCTATAGTCGTGTCACTGTATGCACCAGTAGCAGCAGCAGTTGTGGCAGCAGCACCAGTCGCGAATAACCACATTGCGTAGTGTGTATCTATCCTGTACAGCCCAGAGCTCTCTACTTCTGAATCCTATCAACTGCGACGGAATGCGGGCGGAATGGCGGGTATCGGTCGGTGGCTTGGCAGCGGTTGGCGTCTTGCGCCCATTGTTCCTTCTACACGCCCCCACCCATGCCTGACTCGTTAGCAGTGCCTCCCGGGTTCCTGTTCCCATGACCTCGCGGCCGCGCAGAACTCACCGGTGATGCCGACCTCGTCGCGGATCTTGGCCGTCTCGCTCGCGGTCAGACGGTTCTTCACACTCATGAGGAAGTTGTCAAACACCGTGTCGGCCTCGGCCTCGGTCCTAAACTCGTCCTGGCACAGCGCGTGCACCTTGTGCCAAAAGTCGGGCGAGCTGAGCGTGCGGTGGAAGCTGGCGCCGCTGACGGGGCTGGGCGGCTCGGGCGAGACGTCGGACGCAAACTCGGCGTCAATGTCCATCGCGTCCGTGGTCGTGATGGTAAGCGAGGGCGCGCGGAGGTGCGTCGGGCGGGCGGGGGCTATCGTGTCGCCCTTGACGGGCGAGGGCGCGGCCTGGGACGGCGCGGGGGCGGGCGGCGCCGCCTTGGCGAGGAGGTTGATGACCGCCCCGTCGGCCAGGTCGTACTCCTTGAGCAGCTTGGCGTCGGCCAGCGCCTTGCCCTTGAGCAGGAGGCGCTGGAGGTCGGGCAGCGGCGCGGCGGGGTTGGCGGCCGCGACGGCCGCCTTGAGGTCGGCGACGCTGTCGGACAGCGAGACGGTGAGCGGGATCTGGAGGGGCGGCTTGAGGCTCTTGACCGTCACCGAGACGGTGGCGTCTGGCGTCAGTGCACGAACGGCGGGACACGTACCCTGCGAGCCCTCGGCCTCGGCGACCTCGGGGGGCGGGACGACGGGCGTGTGCAGCACCGGCGTCTTGCGGGGACGCGAGTCGAGAGGCGGCGCGTAGTCGGCGGGGTACTCGACGGGGCGTGCGTCGAGGGCGCCGACGTAGCGCGAGGCAAAGGCCTTCTCCTCGGCAATGCGTTCTCCAGCGAGAGGCGTGTCCATGGTGTGTGAGGTGGTTGAGAGATGGAGTGAGAGAGAGAGAGGTGTTGTTGACGGGAGGAATGCTGTGAAGCTGTGTCGGTCGCGCTGGAGAGATCGGCGCCCGCCCAAGCGAGGACGGCATTGTCCGGATTAGGGTTGGACTAAGGGTGGGTGATTAGGAACGTGTCGTCATGTCCATTTAGCGGGAGCAATTTGCACATGGCGCACAGGAACCAAAACACAACACCCATGTCCATGCGCGATTGACTTCTTTGACACCACAATCCTCACAATGGCAACACGCCGCTCCCGACGCTCCTCGGGCCTCGGCACCCTCGAGCAAGACGACCCGCTCGCAGAGTTTGATACATGTAAGTTGCGCGCCGCCAATCTGGCGGTCGAATCTGGCGGTGCGGTGCGGTGTGCGGTTGTGATGGGTGTGATATTGTCGTGTTGTGTAGCTGGCCGCCTTGGTTGATAGCTAACCCCAGTCCGCCGCAGACATGCTCGCCAGAACCGCGAGATCATCACCGAGAACATTACAAGAAAGGGCTTCATCCGCTCGCTCCAGGACCAGGTCGCGTCGCTGCAGGCCGAGCTCCTCTCCGCGCAGCGGCAGAACGCGGCCCTAAACCGCGAGCTCGTGACGCTGCGCGAGTCGTCAGCGGCTCTCGACACGATCATCGCCGCCGTCCCCCAGCTCATGCGGCTACGCGGTGCCCTCGCACCCCCACCGCCGCGCCCACGAGCGAGCCTGCACCCCGCGCAGCGTGCGGTGAGTGCGTCCGGCCCACCACCCCTCGGCAGCCTGCCCGAGGAGGACGAGACCACGCCCCGCCGCCAGAGCAGGTATTCCCAGGCGAGCGAGGACTCGCCGTTCGTGAGCCCCAGTCCGAAGCGGACACCGCGCCGGCGGCGCCGGCGGGAGAGCGGGCTATTCCCCCCGCAGTTCCAGGCGTCGCCCGAGGCCGAGGAGGAGGACGCCGTCGAGGCCGCGGTTACGCCCATCAAGCAGATGCAGAAGAGCCCGGTCCAGGAGGCGCAGGGGAGCACGACGCCTAAAGCCTCGCCGCGCCGGAAGAAGCGCAGTCCCCGCAAGAGCCCACGAGGTGGGTTGCAGAGCCGGGCCCGGCTGACAGCAGCGAGCACTACACCAAAGAGCTCACCTCTCGCACTGGCGGCGAGCTCACCCCTCACGCCCGCTCCGGAGGAGCCAGCACCCTCTGCTCTGCTGAGCCCGCCTTCCGGTCCATCATTTACCTGTACCCCTTCTCTGTCGGCCTCTGCCCCTTCGTCGGCCACGGCCTCGTCGAGCTCTGAACCATCCGCAGCCACCACGGCCGCGACATCCGCTCCATCCGTCGAGTCGGCACTGCTTGCGCTCGCCACCGACCCCCCCTCATCGCAAGACAGCGCACCAGCTGCGCGCTTGCGCGAGACCGCAGACGACCCACCGTCGCTGGCCAGCTCGGCCTCCTCGACGGGCACCTCAGCGGAACCAGCACCCGAAGACGGGCGCTCGCGCCGCCAGCGCTCATCCGTGTCCTACAAGGAGCCATCGCTGCGCACCAAGATGCGCAAGCCTGACGGCGTGTCTTCTGAGGAGGCGCTGGGGCTACGGCCGCGCGGGGGCATGCTCGAGGGCGTGCGCCGCAAGAGCGCGTTGCCTCGCTCCACCGCGAAGATGGACTTCCGCGTCGACAAGGAGGAGGGAGAGCGTGCGGCGACCCCGTTGGCGCCCACAAAGGTCGTCAAAGACACGTCTCCAAAGGAGGTGGCAAAGAAGGCGCCCATCAAGCGCCGCAGTAATACGACCAGCAGCACGGCAAGCTCAACAGCCGCATAGAGAGGGCGAAAGTCACCGCTTCGACGTTGTGTTGTACTTGGAGTCACGATGGATGAGTGTATAGATATGCGATGCGCTCTACTGCAAGCTGTGCAAACTGTGCAAATGGGTGCATGGACATGGCCGGCGATGGGCCTGTGCGGTTGATGTACAGTAATGGCGTTGAGTGGTAATGCGAGATGCAGGGTGATGATGCGACATGCAATATGAGGTGAACATGGAGGTGTCGTGCGAGATGATACGGGACATGCAGGCAGAGGGGTCTAGGACGGGCGCGGGGGCCGCCGGCCACTCGCGACGTCGTTGTTGACGAGGGCGCGCACATTGACGGGAGGCGGTCCTCCGGGACCTCCGGGGCGTGGGGCAGGTTTCTGCTGTCAGCGGGGCCGACTCTGAGACACTACCCACCTTCTTCTTCATGAACAAGGCATCCTCGCCTGCCGGGCGCTTCGGCGGGCGTGGGCGGACGGGACCGCCTGCAGACGGGCCGGAAGGGGCAGGGATGCTGGGAGGGCGAGGAGGGAGAGAGGTGTTTCCAGCATTTGCGGGAGGGCGCGCTGGGAGGGGATGTGCTGCGGGACGACCGGGTGGTGGAGCTGGCGGTGCCCCTGGAGGTGGCGCCGGCGAGGAGCGGTCCGCTGGTGTCGAATGGCGTGACGTCGCTGCTGAGGTATTCGCTGATGGGCGCACCGAGGCGTTCTTCGAGCTGCTGTCCGAGTCCTTGGTGCCGCCCCCACCGGGAAGGCGAGCCTTCTTAGTTGGCAGATCATTGCCTGGAGACGACTTGCGCTTGCGCTCGGGTTCGTCAAGACCCTCGACCGTGCCGACCTTGGGGATGATGGTCTCAGGCGATGGCTGGCGCCGCTTGTTGTTACCGTTGGGTGCAGGGAGGGCCCGCTTGGGGTTGGAGAAGAGCGTGGAGTCGTACTGAGAGTCAGCTCAACTTCCTCGAGGCAACTGCTGGGTCTCTTCACTTACATCAACGAGCAGACCACGCCCACGTGCGTCGTTGACAATCGTGTTCCAGCGGTTGTCACTGCGCTCGAGCGTTGCCGCATTGCCGAGAACAAATAAGGTCGACTTTGCACGAGTGAGGGCGACGTTCATGCGGCGGAAGTCTTTCAAGAAACCGATGGTCTGGAGGTTCGGTCCGGAACGGACACACGAGAGGATGATAATGTCCTTCTCCTGGCCCTGGAAGCCGTCCACAGTGTTGAAGCTACCGGTCAGCCTTGTCGTGTGCGGTAACTCACTCAATCTTCTCCACAATGTCATCGTTAAATGCGTTCCTGAACTGGCGCTTGAGCTCGTTGAGCTGCTCCTTGTACATGGTGATAACGCCGATGCGCATCGTGAAGTCGATCCGGGTGCCGTACTGATTCTCGAGGTTGCGGTACAGATCAACGGCCACCCTTGCCTCGTCGGCATTGCGCGTGGACGTCCCCGCCCGCGTCTCATGGCCGTTGACGTTGACGAAGTGGTACGGCCCGAAAATCGGAGTCTTGTGCCACATCACCGCCGTCTTCTCGGCCATCCCCGGGCCGTCCTTGAGCCGACTGCTGTAGAACAGCTTGGACGGGAGCTCGGAGATCTCGGGATGCATACGGTACTGGATGCTGCGGGTCAGTCCAAGCACATGAAGGCGAGCTCACCTGAGGAGGTTCATGTGGGAGCCCTTGTTCTGGGCAATGCGCACGAACAAACTCTGGTTGAACTTGTTCTTGTCGGCCTCAACGCTGAAGGTCGTGGGCGGAAGCTGGTTGGGGTCTGCCGGTCAGTGCATGCAGCAGCAAATCGCTCACCTCCGACCATGATACACCGCCGGGCACCATACTTGAGCGGGATGAGACAGCTCATCTCGATCGCCTGGGCGGCTTCGTCGATGATGACAGTCTCGAACTGGTAGGCCTTGAGCACATCCTGGCCGGAACCGGAGAGCGTGGCGCAGATGATATCCGCCTCCTTGAGCACGGCGTCACGTGCCGCACGGCGGGCACCATTGAGGTGACGGGTGGCATCACGCGCCGCGTCCTTGGCACGCGACTGTTGCTGGCCGAGCTTCGTACGCTTTGCGTTGAGGGTGTGAAGCTCGGCCTCGATCGCCTTCAACTTCTGGTCGTTGCCCTGCACGGCAGACAGCTCGGTCTGCTTCTCCTTGATCTGGTTCTTGACAGCGTCGAGCTCAGTCTGGACACGAGCGAGCTCAGAGCCGCCCCCGTCGCGTCTCTGCGACTCCGTGTTGACGCGAGCCTCCACAATGTTGTCCAGTGAGACGTCCTTGACAGCGACGTTGACAGAGGACTCGATACCGATACGGACGACCTTGGGGTGGATACGGCCACCATTGGCTGACGGAACTCCGTCCATCAAACGCTTGCACACCTCGTCAATGGCTGCGTTACTGGGCGCGCACACCAGAATCTTGGTCTTGACGGGAGCGTCCGCGTGCGAGGCGATCGGGAGGTTGCGCTCCGACAGGAACTTGCCAACCAGACCGCTGATGGTCTTGGTTTTACCGGTACCAGGAGGACTGGGATATCAGCACTAGAAGCCGCAGCACAACCCACCCCTGGATGAGCGCAAAGCCTTGGACCGCAAAGGCGCCGAGAATCGCCTTCGCCTGAGGCTCGTTGACTTGGAACTTGGACATTGCGTCTTCGACAGCGGCCTCAGAGACATTGGGCGTCGGCGCACTGCGCGCTGCGAGGATGTCACGGAGGATGCCGGGTTCGTAGTAGGGCAAACCGCGCAGCGCCCCGAACTCGCGCATCGCCGTGCCAAGACTGGTGTGAGCGGGTACCACACACAAGTGTACTCACGCAGAGCGCTTTTGCACCACGAGCTTGCCCTTGACTCCCACGTTCGGGTCCATGTCGCTCAGGATGCGCAGCTTCATCGACACCTCCTTGAAGCGCCGCTGGAACACCATAACCTTCGCGAAAGCCTGGCGGCCGCCAGGCACCTGGGGCTGGATCGTCACCACGTCCGAGTCGTTCAGGCTGAACCCTTGTGGCAAGTTGCCAGCGACGACGGCCTGTAAGTCGATGAAGTTGTCCTCGTAGTCCTTCTGCATGACCTCGACCGTCACGGCGCCGGACGTCTGCTCGTCCTTGATGAACTGCGCCCACAGCTCCTGGAGGAACATTGGGAGCATGACCTTGTCGTAATGCTCAGCGCTGTTGAACGTCGTGGGCACAGGTTGTAAGCTGCCGATCTGGGCTGCCACCTTGTCCTGGTAGGGAGGAGTGGTACCTGTGTGTGTTGGATTCCACCCGAGGACGTAGCGGTACAGTGGGGTCATGTCGGGGTTCAGACGCATGCGATTTGCGTGAGCTCGCTTACGCTGAGCCTCGCGCTCACGCAAGGCGTCCAGACCCGCGCCCGACACCTGTGGACGCGATTCCTTGATGGTGAAACGTTGTGGTGCGGCGACCTTTGTAGCAGGCTTCAGGACACCCTTCTGGCGAGCCAACAGAGCAGTGAGGCCCTTGTTGTCGTCGTCCGATGACGAATCCGAGTCGGTCGCATCGGACGAGGGGGGAGGAGGCTTGGCGACCGGCTTTGGCGGGCCAGTGTATGCACCAATGCCTGTACCGATGGCTGCAGCGTTGGGTAAGCGGGTGACCGGAGGAGCGCCGCGGCGCTGCTCGGCCATCTGTGCCTTGTGCTCGCGGCTCAAGTCCTGCATGAACTTGTTCTTGAACGCCTTGGCCGAGGGCGGCTTCTTCTCTGGGTAGAACCTGCTAGGGACGACATTGATGTGGAGCTTGTCCTTGGGCTTGGGCTTCGGGGCCTCGGCACGCTTGGCGCTCGTGTTCTGGGCACGACGCTCGAGAATGTCGAGATCATTGGCAGATAAGCCTTCGAGGAAGTCGTCCTGCTCCTCGAACTCGTCCAGTGTCATCTGGCGCGGCTTGGTTGGCTTGGCCGGCTTGGGACGGCTGGGCCCTTCGGAAGGGGAGTATGACCCACCAGCCTTCTTCATCATCATGGCGAAGGCATTCTTCTGCTGCGTCGGCGCCACCGAGGGCTTAACGTCGCGCTTGTCGTCGTGCCGCTCTTCACGCTTGTCCTTGATGGCAACCGCCTTGAGCCGCGAATACACTGGCTCAACGTCGGAGCTTCCCGCCTCGGGCGTCGTGGCCTTGACCTCCTTGATGAACTGGATGTCGTCGTCCATAGGCAGATCAAACTGATCGACCAGCTCGGAGAGCTCGGCGAGCATGTCGTCAGAGACACGACTCCTGTAGGCCTTCGAAGCGCGGCGGCAGAACTTGTCGAGCTCGAGGAGTGTCTCCTTGAGCTGCTGGTCGGTGTTGAGGTCCGGCTTCGAGTTGCTGACGCGGCCGAGAATGGTCTTGAGGAGCTCGAAAGCCTGGTGAAGGGTTTCGGCACTGAGGTCAGCTAGCGTAGCGCGCGTTATAGCCCGACTTACTCAGTGAGACGCAGCCACCCGACGAGGTCGGCAAGCACGACCTGGACCTTCTGGACGAGCGACTTCCCCACTTGAGACATGCGTGCGGGCGACTCTAGTGGGTCACCTTGCCGCGCCTTTGCGTGGCTCAAGATCGCTGACTCGAAGATGCGGATGTTGTCCGTGATCATGCGGCCGAAGATGAGGGCGTCGCGCATCCAGTCGACCATGACCTCGTTGTCGTAGAACGGCGCCCAGTCAGAGGTGCGCTTGAAGATGAGGGCAAGCGAGTCGGTCATGAGCTGCCACAGGTCGCTCACCCGGCGAGTCATGCGCCGATTGTTGGCGTACTTGGACAGGAACGCATCTGTCTGTAGCAGCGCTGGTGACAGTCCCGCCGAATCGCACAGAGCGTCCATAACGTCTGTGAAGCAGCGCACGAGCCATTTGGCGAGCCCGACAGCTTCGGGAAGAACTCGTGCCGCCTGAATGAATGCCGAGAGGAAGGCGTAGAGACCGTCCATGGCCTCGACAGAGTACTTGTCGAGGAGCGTGCGGATACAGTCACCTCGGTCGTCGACGTCTGTGAAGGATTGCTGGATGAGATTGATGACCGGATCGTGTATGTTCTCGACCGGCGACAGAAGGAGCACCATGACAGACTGCGCGACGCCGGGTAGCTCCCACAACGAGCCGAAGATGATGGGATCGAGCTGCGCCGCCATAGAGTCGACTACTCGCGGAAAGTCCTCGCGGACAGTGTCGAGAGCCGAGTTGACTGCTCGCACACTCGCCTTCCATTGTTCACGCTCGACGACCTTGCCGAGATCGCTGGGGTTCCATGCCTCGCTCAAATTGAGCTTCTCGATGTGCGCGAACGGTGCGACAGAGGCCATGATAAGCGCCAAGCCTGAGACGTCTGTCGGGTCGAAGGCATCGTATACGGCCTTCCACAGCTCGCGATGCACTGCAACGCGGTGGAGCTTGTTGACGCGAACGGCGTCTGGGACTGGCCGGTCTGGCCTGGGACGGAGGGCTCGCCGCAGCCGGCGGCGCTCATTCATGGCGATCATGGCGAGGCCCAGGACACTCTCGATGACCTCGCGCCCGTCGGCCTTGAACACAAGAGCAACGAGGGTCCGTGATGCCTCGCGCGCCGATGCCCAAGCCGAGTCATCCTTGTGGTGGAAGGCGACACGCGCCACAAACCCAGCATGCACGTCAAGCGCTGACTTTAGGGCAGAGGCCCCCAGATCGTTGCCGGCGACCTTCCCTTGGAGCACAGCGAGAGCCTGTGGACGGTTAGCAAGCGTACTGCCGGAACTTTCTCACCTTGAAGCCAGTCTCCGCAACAGCGGCTCGGACCTGAACATCTATCCGGTCGTGCTGCATCTCGGCGAAGCAGTAGCTCATGACCTTTGCGAGCGCCTCCGAGAAGCCGGAGCCCTCCTTCGCCTTCTGGGCGTCGAGGACTGAAAGGAGGAATGGTGTGATGAAACCTAGAGGGCCCTCGTCTTCTGCGCCTTCCTTGCCCTTGCCCTTGGGGTTCGAGGGCCGGGTATCGGCAACGAGGGCGTCGAAGGACGAGTTTCTCTTGATCTCAGAGAAGAGGGTGTGAGGTAGCTCTGGAGATGTGTCGAACGCCCACGCGTGACGGGTTGGGGACATGCGGAGGAGGGAGGTGAAGAGCTCGAGGATGGCGGGGAAGGTATCGGACGGTGTGCCGAGCTGGCGCGCGATGAAGGCCATGACGGACCTATCTGGGCGTGCGGCGTCATGCGTGTACTGGCCGGCGAGGAGGCCGCGCTGGATCGCGTCGGGCGCGAGACGGTCGGCGGACACGAGTGCCTGGACAGAGGAGAGCAACTCCGCCTGAGATCCGGGGAACGTAGTGCCAAGCAACGCCGACACCTCGGCGCCGACACCGCTCTCCTGGAACTCTTCGAAACAGAGCGGCCTGTGCGAGATGAAGCCGATCTGCGTGCGCGCCCACTGCCGGTGCTCGGGCTTGCGCGAGGACAGGAGGTTGACTATCCCGGCGGAGAGGTGGAGGTTGGCCACGGACGTGCGTCCGCTCCCGGACGCGATGATGCCCATGTCAAGCGCGTTGGCGATGGCGGGGTCGGCGAGGACGGCTGGCTCGTTGAACGCGAGCTGGAGGAGCGCTGGCGGGAGATCGAACATGCCGCCCAGCTCAAGGTGCGGCTTGATCAGGTCCACCTGCCACTTGTCGACGACTTTGGCAAAGTTCTGTCTTGTGGCTGCGGGGTATGCCGAGAAGTAGCTGATGTCAGTGCGAGCCTTGTGGGGTGGGGCGAAGGTGAGGGGCACGAGGAGTGCGGCGCGTGCAGTAACGCGGAACCGTAGTGGGGGGGCGTAGTGGAAGGTGGCAATGCAGTAAGGCGCAGCAGAGTCACTCACAGCCGCTCCCATGTCCGTCTTGCAGACGCGAACGCACGCGCGCACCGCGGACATGACTTGACGACCTTGTTGAGCGTTTCGATCCAAGTCTTGCTCGTGCCGTTCTGTTTGAACGCGAAGAGGACGATGAGGTACGTCGCGGCGCGGCGGTGGTGCTCGCCTGCCTCTGAGCAGAACCAGTGGGGAACGGCATCGGAGAGGTTGTTGCCGCTGAGGAGGAAGGTGTAGACGGGCGCGAGACTGTCGTCTTTGGGCGGGTCGGTAGCGCCCTTCCGACGCTCCAGGATGGCCTCGACCTCAGAGGCGGTCGGAGTGGACATGGGGCATGGAGGGGGATTGTAAGGGGAGTGGTGAGGAGAAGTGATGAGTGATGAGTGATGAGGAGAGATGTGTGTAGGTGGAGAGGAGGAGGTTGACGGTGGTGTTGCGAGTTGAGCAGATCCTGAAATTGCATTCGCACCCCACAACGCGTCCGACATGACGTTTACCCAAACACGCGAAATGCTATTCAGTGGCAAAACAAGCTTCCCTAATACCACATTAGCGGCGATTAGGAAACACCAAGGCATCAGACAAGTTCTTCTACATGCGTGTCTATCGGTCTACGATGATTTGCTCAGGCAACAAGCAGTGTCCTCCTCACTAACTCGCTCACAACTACTCACACCGGTCGCTCGCGTAACCTATCTCGACCGCCTCCTCCATCTCGCGCTCGATCTCCGAGTCGCTCAGGTCGCACTCGCTGTCCTCGCTCACCTCCTCGGGCTTCTCATACAGCTGCTTCCACACGTGCTCGTCGAGCCGCTCGCCGCGCCCGTTGCGCTTGGCGCGGCTCCACATGCCGACGTTGGGGTCGGTGATGAACTGCCACGTCACGTACGGCCAGCTCTTGTGGCTCGGCAGCGTGTCGTAGTACTCGGGCGCAAGGCGGCGGAGGGCCGGCAGGCGCGTCCACGGCACCGAGGGGAAGTCGTGGTGCTCGTTGTGGTAGCCAACGTTGTAGCAGAAGATGTTGAGCCAGCCGTAGTAGCTCGTCGTCTCCTGCGCGAGGCTCTGGACCGTGCCGGGCTCTACGGGGTTCATGAGGTAGTGCTCGGCGATGAAGTGCGCCGCCATCGGGTGGAGGGAGCCGGCGAAGAACGACGAGAGGAGGAGGTAGAAGAGCGGGCGCCAGCCGGCAAAGTGCACGAGGACGGCATCAAAGCCGAGGACGGCGGCGAGGTTGATCGCGTGCCAGTATGTGAACTTCTGGCTGCGGATGAAGCCGGGGCGCAGCGCGTAGAAGAGCAGCTGGAAGGTCGCGAAGAACGTCTTGCCCGCAACGTTGTTGAGGATCATGGCCTCGAGACGGCTCGGCAGGTCGGTGTCGATGCCGTCCTCGCCGAGGAACTTGTGGTGCTCAATGTGGTAGCCCTTGAACGCCATGGCGTAGGGCACGGCAATGGCAAAGTTGGCCACGATCGCGAGAACCTTGTTCGGGCGGATGCCCTTGAACGCGAGGTTGTGCGTGATCTCGTGGATCGCCAAGAACGTGTTCTGGTTGCAGGTACCGCCGATCACGTACGCCGTGAGGAGCGTCTGCCACGAGAGCGTGGGGAACCGCCGCAGGTAAAGCGCGAGGAAGACCTGGAGAGACAGGACGAAGACGACGACTGGGAGCGTCCACTTGGTCGGGCCCATAAGCTTGCGGACCTGGGGTTAGCAAGCGATACGCGAGGCGTGGAGAGAGCAGGGCGGCGTCGTTTCCGACGAGAGGGGGAGTAGCCGGGGGCAGCAAAGCGCCAATGTTATCTCTTGCTGCCCGACGACCACTTTCACTACACCGCCCACCAGATAGCACTCACCTCCGGGTGGTGCTTGAGGATAGCCATGCGGCGGCTGCGATGCGGCTCCTCGGTGTACATCCACAAAAAGTCCTGCGGGTCGCGGTCGCCGTTGGCCGCCGCCGCCGCCGGGTCGGGCTCGTCCGAGCGCTCGCTGACGCTCGGCGCCGACGAGACGGGCGGCGAGGGCGTCACGGCAGCCTTGGTGGCCTTGGCCGAGCGGGTCGTGGCCAGGCGCGCCGCTGCCAGCGCCGTCGTGGTCGCCGCGGACATGGTGGGGGTGGGGGCGAGGGGTGGGAAGGGGTGGGAAGGGGTGGGCGGGGGAAGCGGGGGCTCTGTCGCCGAGGATCTGCGTTCTGATACCAGACCGGAACGCGGGTGCGGCGAGTGGATGGCGGAGTGAGACGTTGTCGATCAGAACAGATCAGCCGCGGATCTGGTGGAATCGGCCGAAGTCTGATGGGTGCTGCGGTCGGCGGATCGGGGGCGCAGGGTGACGTGGGTGATGATGTGAGGCGGTGTCGCCGGCGCGACTATTTTTTGTCGAGTGAATGAAGCCCAAGATCAAAACAGAGGACGAAGACGAAGGGACACAAGAATGGAGGACAAGAAGGTGGAACGAGGACGAGGTGGAGAAGAGGAACCAGAGGCCAGAGGAGAACAGCGTGGATGGGCAGGGCATGGAAAGTTGCCGCGTGTTGCCAGGCTTTGTTACGGTGGAGGCTTGGCACTAGCCTAGATCTCGCCAGGGAGAGGCACCTCGAGAACATATTCTAGAACATGCACGTTCACCTCATGTACCAACTTGAGGCATGAGGCCACAGAGAGCAAGCGAAGGGAAGCGAAGGCGCGGGCTCCAGGCCGAGTGCCTCATGCCAGGGCTGGCATCTTTCACCAGCACACCCGCTCTCTGCCCACATCCCCACGGCTAACCCCCACGCCGACGCGCAGCACATGCCAATCAGACGCGTCGGACCCACACGTTCGGGATGTGCGCGGAATGCACATGGCTCGTTCCCCGACCACCCCCAACCACCCTGCGCATGCCCATGCAGCCACTTCAAGTCACCACATCAGGAAGTGGTATGCATAGTGTATAACGA
The DNA here is from genome assembly GCA_023630115.1 of Cutaneotrichosporon sp. PK4640. Lineage (NCBI taxonomy): Eukaryota > Fungi > Basidiomycota > Tremellomycetes > Trichosporonales > Trichosporonaceae > Cutaneotrichosporon > Cutaneotrichosporon sp. PK4640. Next base: position 80 of record JAMALN010000379.1, on the reverse strand, counting down.
TTGGCTTATCGATGGATGGCGAGTTACACTGGTAATGACAACAGGCTGTACGAGAGTACGAACGGAAGGAATGGATGTCT
>JAMALN010000378.1:0-44599 GCA_023630115.1 Cutaneotrichosporon sp. PK4640 | reverse complement strand
AAGCGCCTTCTTGGAGCGGGCGATGCGGCGCGACTTGGCCTTGCCGGGCTGGTCGAACTGGGGTTAGAAATTCTGTCGCACCACATCTTGCGCCGCCGATCTCGCGGCGCGCGCAGCGCAACGCACCCAGGTCTTGACCCGCCTCTGCCAGTCCTTGTGGAAGTGGTTCTTCGGGAGCTGGTTGTTGTGCTTGACCATTTCTGCGGGTGCGAGTGGGAGTGGGAGTGGAGCGAAGTGAAGGTCGGGCGAGCGGATGGGGGAGGGGATTCGCGGGCGGGGACGACGCGAGAGACGGCGCGGTAGACGGGTACGCGATGGACAGCAGGAAAGACGGCGTCAGCACTGGCACGGCGTTGCTCGTCGTCGCTGGACTCACTTGCTCCTTTTGTTGAAGGTTAGATTCGACACTGGCAGCTCGATGCTCCTCGACACTGCACCCAGCCCGAAACTGAATTTGCTCCCGCCGTTTGTATGTGCGACGTTTGGCGGCGTTATCGCAATAACTCCGGCCACCCAGATTCTGGCGCCGACCGGGGCGGGATGTGGCGCTACAGTTTGCTCCCGCGCGGCGCGCGCGTACTAATTTCGAGATGGGCGCAACTGGAGTCTCTAACGCATAATCATTCTACTCAAAAGCATCGGCTACGCCTTACCTCCCCCTCGGGGTTGAGGGCCACGGCTCGTCGACCGTCATACTGTAGAAGAGAGCAACAAACGGGTTATTGGGTGGGTCGCCTGTCTTATTGCACACAGGGGACCCAAGACCGGTTTGACATTTCCGAGAGGCACATGGATCGTCTGCACTTGATCGAGAGGGGCGCGGGGATGGAGAGCGGAGCAGACTGCTGGGAGCATGAGACTAGGGTGGGGGACGTGTCCGGGGTGTGGCAACGCGCCGGAGAGCCTTGCGGGAGATCTCCAACACATGGACCCCCAAAGGCGGAGACTTAACGCGTTGCCTTGTGGTGCAGAACTTCTTCGGCGCGGCAGACGCGAATGGCGGCGCTTGCGGACAAGCAGAGTTTCGAGCCTTGTTATGGCCGTGTGGCCGCTCAGAGGTCCGCCCTGTGCGCCGACCTGTGCGGCTCGTGATCCGTGCCAAGTCCGAGCCCGTGCCTGCCTCTGAGGCAGTGGCAGTTGGACCAGCCTTGGGTGCCAGACTCGCTCGCATCACACCCCCGTAGACATGGAAGGTATACATATGCAGGGTATCTCTCGCCGGTGGCCACTACGCCTCGCCCATCTGCACGTCGCCGTCGCCCTCCCCGTCGTCGCCGTTCGCCCCAGGCGACTGCTTCTCGCTCACCCCCAGGCTCACCCCGAGGCTCTGCCTCTGGCTCTGGGCCTTGCTCTCCCCCGCCACCCCCGCGCTCTCCCTAAGTCTCCGCACCATGGCCGCGATCTCCCTGCTCTTCCTGCCGTCAGCTGGCGAAGTCAATCGAGCTCACGACCTCAGCCGCTCCGTCTGCGCCCGCCGCTCCTCCAGCTGCTTCTCCATGAGCATGACGAGCGTCGCCTCGGCCTGGGGTCAGCGCACTCAAGAGTAGGCCCACCTGCACGCCGCGCAGCTGGTTGGCGGACACCATCATCGTCGCCGCCAGGTTCGACAGGTGCTGGATGTACTGCTGTCAGCTTGGCCTCTTCTTAGCCCACCTGGTCGCCCTGGCTCTGGCGGCCGTACACGTCCAGCTCGTCCGGCACGCGGGAGGTGCCGGTCAGGACGTCGACGAAGGCGAGGAGGGTGTGCAGGAACGAGTTGAGGAGGAGGGGGAGGGCGGCGCGCTCCGAGTCGCCTCCCGCCGAGACAGGGTCCGCGACGAGGGGCGGGAGGCCGATGTCCTTTGCGTTGGGAATGTGGGGCTCGGACTGGGGTCAGCGAGCGGAGCGAGCGGGCAGCGAGAGGTGCAAGCGGGCAGCGAGAGGTGCAAGCGGGCAGCGAGAGGTGCAAGCGGGCATCGAGAGGTGCAAGCGGGCAGCGAGAGGTGCAAGCGGGCAGCGAGAGGTGCAAGCAGCCGCGACCCAAGCGGGGTATAGACGGCGGATGAGGAAGGATGACGGGGCTGCAGACAGCTGCTCCACCGCTCCGAGCCACTCACGGTATACTTCTGTCCGAAGAGCATCCACTGCCCCTCCTCGAGCACCCAGTCGGCGCGGGGGGCGTCGAGGGCGGCCGTGAGCTCGTCGAGCTCGCCAGGGGCTGCGGGCTCCCCTGGCTCCTCGCCCCGGAGCGCGGCGTACCGCTCCACCGCGGCGGGCGTGTACGCCTTGTAGTACCCCGGCGGCGGGGGGAAGAGGGTGTTGGTGATGGGCACGGCGGCCATCGTGGGGTCGCTGGGTCGAGATGAGGAGAGGGAGGTTGGAGTTGTTGACGCAGGTGGAGGTCGTCGTCAACCGTCCGGTTAGCGGGATCAAAATTAGAATACCGCCAGCACGAGCTATCCCCTGCTAATCCATCATCCCACATCGGCGCGTGAGTCTAGAATACATGCATACACCTGCCGCTAGATAGCCCGCGCCAGCACGCCCGCCGCGACCTCGGCCCCGACGCCGATCACGTCGCCCTCGAGCGCGCCCACGTCCTTGCCGGGGTTCTTCTTGATGCTCTGGAGGATCCACGCCATGCCGCCGGCGAGCTCGGGCGTCGCGAGCGCCTTGTCAAACGCCGCCTCCACGGCCTCGAGGTCCGCGTCCTCGACCCGGAACTTCTTCGGCAGCGTGAGCAGCGGGGACGGCGTGTGTAGCGACAGCAGCAGCGTGCGGAGGAGCGTGTCGAGGAACTTCCTGGTGGCCTTGGAGATGTCGGTGAACTCGACCGCCTTGAGGATCGTCAGGTCCACGCTCCCCCGCGCGATGACGAAGGCGAGCGCGCGCGCGACGTGCGCTGCCCGCGTGTCGGGGACGCCGCCGTCGCCCAGCTCGCGCAGCAGGTCCCACAGCGCGTACTGGAGGGTGAAGCGGTGGTCGTAGGAGTTTGCGCACAGGTTGTTGAGCACCAGCGTGTAGTATGGGTTGTAGGCCGCCTCCATGCCCACGCAGTGGAGGGCGACGCGCACAAACTCGCGCTGCTGCACCGACGTGAGCCGGAACGAGTGGAGGCGGTCGGTGGCGTGCACGTAGTCCTCGGAGGTGAGGAGGACGACAAAGGCCGAGCGGCGCACGTCCGTGTTCATGCCCTGCTTGCGCGCGAGCTCGAGGAGCACCTCCTCGTCCTCGCGCTCGCCCTTCTTGCCCTTCTTGCCCTTCTCGGCCTTGGTGGAGGTCGATTGGCGCTCGACGAGCGGGTTGCCGCTCCACCCCGCGCCGACGAGCCACCACTTGCCCCTCGAGTCGGCGGAGAGGAGGTCCTTGAGGCCCACGCGGAGGGGCTCGGGCGCGAGGACTGATGTCAGCTAAGAGCCTGAGGCATGCAGCCAAGACCACTCACGCCGCCGCTTCTTCCCCAGCCCGGAGAGGAACTTGCGCATGCGCGCGACATCGTCACGCTCCGCGCCCAGGCCCTTGTTCTTGCCGCTCTTGAGGTTGCCCAGCGTCTCGATCATGAACTTGGCGCGCGTCGTCATCTCCTTCTCCCGCCCACGCGTGCGCTCCTGCACGAGCGCGACGATGTCCTTCAGACTCGCGGGGTCGTCTGCGCGCAGCTGCGAGCCCGAGCCTGATGTGAGCTAAAGCTACACGGTGATGCTAGCTTACACTTGAGGATCTTGAGCAGCCCCTCGACGCTGCGCTCGGAAATGAGCTCGTCGCCCTCCCCGATGAACCCGCGGACGAGGTCGTACAGCAGCTGCGAGCCGAGCACGCCGGCGTTGAACAGTTCGGCGATCAGGGTGAGGAGGTTGAACGCCTCCTTGGCTGCGTCGTCGTCGTCGGCCGCCGTCGAGATGGGCGCGGTGCGCGCAAACTCCTCGTTGTACTTCTTCACGAGGGTCTGGACGAAATGCGCGCCGAACTCGAGGCCGACGACGCGGTGGAGTGTCCCCACGAGAGTCGCGTACAGCACCACGAAGCTGTCGAGGAGGTTGGTCTTGGACCCGATCATGAGGATGACCTGGCTTGTGAGGGTGGTCGTGACGTCTGATGTCAGTTTGCACGACGAAGTCAGGAAAACTCACCGTTGCGGCTGTACTCCCCAAAGAGCTTCTCCACCTCTGCAAGGATGCTCTCGATGTTCACCTCGCTCAGCCTGGCGTCAGCTCACACGTGGCGCACACCTCACTTGTTAAGGAGACCCTGGGCCTTGCGCTCAAGCTTGGCGCGCTCGACGGCCTTCGCGCCGTCGCCTGCGGCCTTCTCTGCCAGCTGTGCGGCACGAAGGTGGGGCGGGACGTAACGGCCTGGTGCTGGCGCGGGGGCCGGCGCCTCCTCCTGAGGCTCAGGCTCGGGGGCGGGTTCAGAATCGGACTCAGCATCGGACTCGGCGATGCCGTGCCACTCCTCGTCCTCGTCGATCTCAGCCGCGCCCTCCTCGTCCTCGTTGAGGTCGATCTCGCCCTCCCCGCTATCTTCCTCCCCCTCGCTCTCGTCGCTCCCCTCCTCCTCGTCCTCCCCATCATCGCTCCCCACCTCCCCCTCCTCCGACTCGGAGATGTCGAACTCGCCCATCCCCTCGTCGTCGCTCTCGTCGTCGCTGAGATCGCCCCGCCCAAGCTTGCCCTTCTCCATCCGGCTAGTAAAGTCGAGGATGTCTGCCGTCAGCTTCGCCGCAATGAACGCAGCTGCCTCCCGACTCACCGTCCAACCCGTCCTCGAGCCCGTCCTCCTCGCTCTTCTCATTCTTGAGCATGTACTCGAGCCACGCGATCTCGCAGTCCTCGACGTCCCCGTCGTCCTCAGGCAGCACCAGCTCCTTCTTCTTGCCCTTCTTGGTCTCGCTCTTGGGCTCCTCCTTAGCCTTCCCCTTATCTTTGGGCTTGGGCGCCTCCTTCGGGGCGGCGGCGGGGGCGGGCTTGGCCTTCTTCCGCGGCGCCTCCTCCTCGCGCTCGCGCGGCGGCGGCCCCTTCCGCTTCGCCTTGCGCTCCTCCTTGCGCCCGCGCGCGGTGTGTGGCTTGGGTGCCGCGCCTGCTGTCAGCTAGCAGCATCGCTCCAGCTCACCATAGACCTTCTCGACCTCGTCGAGCATCGTGGAGGGGAGCTGGGGCCCGCGGCCGCCGAAGCTGCCTCCTCCGCGTCCCCTGCCGCGCCCCCCAAATCCTCCGCGTCCTCTGCCGCCTCCGCGGCCGCGTGATTGTTGTCCGTGGAATGGCATGGTGGTGTGTTGTGGGTGGTGGAGATGTTGCCGCCGATCTTCGAAATATCTGGCGGACCTCCACCGGGGTTTTATTCGACACCCCCACGTAAATAGGCAAGATGGCAGGTGAGGCAGCTGGAGGATGCAGCGTGGAGCGCATGCATGCTCGCACTGTTCCACAGACATCTCGCCGGCTACTGGATCTATGGGGCACACCGGTCAAGGGTGGGCGGGTGTACAGGGAGGGTTGGAACGGAGGCCGGATGAGTATCGTGCAGTTGTTTGGTTCGAGATTACCCCACATCTCAGCATGTCGTGCATCTCGTGATACTATAATACCTCTCCTCGCTCACATCTCACGGGCCCAGAACCACCAGCAACCCGACGATTAAGCCCACCCACCCAGCCACCATCACCCGAACCGCAGCGCTCTTCTCGTCCTTCCCACTTTCGGATTCGCGCTCGGCGTGGCGGGCGCGGCCGTATCCACCGACACAGTCCCGACGCTGTATGAGGACAAGGCGCTCTCACCCTGCATGGCGGTGGGGTTGCCGTACGGCGCAAATTCGGCGCTCTGGGTCGCCGCGACCGTGCCCTCGGCCACGGGGTCGACCTCCGTCGCGACGGGCACGTCCGTCACCTGCGTGTGGAGCTGCACCGTGCCCCCGCCGGAGGAGATGTACACCGCCGTCGTGTCGGCCGTGGCGGCCGCGCCCGCGGCGCCCGCCTCGTCCGAGTATATGTCCGAGGGGAGGGCGAATGTGCCTGTCTCGGTGGGGTCCGGGGGGATCTCGTCGTCGCGCTTCACGCGGGTCTCGGCACGGCGGCGCATCGGAGCTGCCGTAACCACGGCAGCTGGGTCGGTGGCCGGGACAATGGCAGGGTCGGTGGGGGCCACAGGCGTCGGCTCTACCATGGGGTCAGAGGCTGGCTGGGTAGGGGGAACGGCGGGGCTCGGATCGGCGGGAACAGCAGGGACACCCTGGTCTGCCGCGCTCGGGTCGGCGGGCGGCGCAACCGCCGGCCCGCTGGCGGGGACGGAGGGGGACGGTATAATCACTGGGGCTGGGGCATCGGTGACCGTGGGGAGGGGGGCTGGGCGCCGCTCCACGTGATGCTCGTGGTCGAGCCCGCGGGCACGTTCTTGTACTTGAGGGGGGGGCGAGTTGTCCGGCAGCTCGAGCTTGATGAACGGGATGTGGTGGTTCGGGAACCGCACGTTGTAGTTCTGGGTGCAGCGGTAGAACTAGCGTGAGCGCCTGGGTTGTACACATGTACCTTTGGGTAGCCGGCGGACGCCTTGAAGCCCGCAATCTCGATGCTCCACGTGCCGGTCGTGACGCAGGGCATGGCAAAGTTGCCCATCGTCCAGCGGCGGTACGACGCGACGCGGATGTTGACGGCGCCGATCTGGCCGGTGGCGACGTCGCCGACCGCGTTGGCGAGGAAGGAGACGCTGTTCCACAGGTCGGTGGCCTGCGGGACGAGCGCGGCCATCTTGGCCTGCAGCTCGTAGATGGCCGCCTGCATCTTGTCGGCGGTGGCGGCGTCGCCGTCAAAGTCGCGGAACCAGTTGTCCGCCAGGACGGACTGGAGCGCGTCCACGAAGGCCGGGCCCTTGTCCTTGATCTCGTTGAAGATTGTGTTCATCTTGGGGAGTGCGGCCTGCATGTCGTTGATGATGGAGGTGATCTTCTGCGCGGCCTTGAGCGCGCCGGCGAGCTCGTCGAAGGAGCGGAACTTGCCGTTCACGACGGCGAGGACGATGTCGTCGATTCCCAGGCCGCCGAACGTCTCGAACGCGTCTACCGCCTGCCCGATGATCGCGACGACGGCCCTCACGTCCGCGACGACCTCGGCGACGACCGCCTGCGCCTCGGCGACCTGCTTGCCCACGTCCAGGGCCTTTGTCACTGCCGTCAGCGCCATACTCGTACCACCCACCCTGCGCCTTGAAGTCCTTGACGGTCTTGCTGGCGCACTTGTCGATGTCGGGGCAGAGGTCGTCGATGATGCGCACCGCGTCGGCCTGGAGGCTGTTGATGCGCGTGCCAATGTCCAGCGTCGCGTTCGCCACGCGTTCAAAGCTGTTCTCTATGGCGGTGAACGACGCCAGCCACGGCCGCAGCACCGCGAGGATCTGCGCCTTCATCGCCTCCTCCGAGTCGGAGAGGTACGACTCCAACCAGCCCTTGATGGTCTCGGTCTGGCACCCGCCAAAGAAGCAGGGCGTGATGGCCGCCGCAAAGGACACGTAGCGCGACAGGTCGGCGTCAGCTTATTCAGGCGGGAGCGCACCGATCTCGGCCGCGCGGAAGATGAGCGTGTTGGGCGACGGGACGAGCGCGCCGCTGCCCAGCTCGAGGCCCGCCTTGTCGTCCTGGACGTTGAAACCTGCGTCCGCGGCACACTGCGAGAACTGCCCGAATTTCTGCAGCAGCTCGCCGCTCCCCTCACTGAGGCTGTTCGAGCCGAGGAGCTCGCGCATCCCGTCCTTGTCCAGCACGGCGAGGATCTGCGTCAGCCGCGCCAAAGCCTAATGTACCTCGGGGGGACACTTGCAGACCACGCCCGCCTGGCTCGACATCTTGAGGAGGGCGTCGCTGTCGAACGCCTGCCGCATGAGGTCGCACGTGCCGACCTGCTTGCTGCCGATATCGATGCCGACGGGCACCTCGACCCACGTCGTCTCGGTGCCCGGCTCGCAGGTCCAGCCGCACACGGGAACTTGCGCTTGGTCTTGCACTTGTTGAAGCGGAACATCTTCTGCTTGGCGTACCGCGGCTGGGCGGTCGGGATGGCCACGGTGACCTTGCAGGACGTGAGGCAGCTTACTTGGCTGCAGAGGTTCTTCATGTCTTGGCCGAGCGAGGTGTCCGCCACTGCCGGCTGCAGCAGGAGCGGGAGGTAGAGGAGCAGGGGTACGAGCCATCGTTGGCCGGGGGTCAGTTGGCGGGGTAAGCTGGGCAGAGATGCTCTTATATCCGCATGGCCCAAGGCTTGGGGTGCCTCCAAGACGCGTTCTGCGCACCGCCAGAAACATGATGATTTCGAAGACGGACCAGCCAAAATCATCGCCGAGCCTTAATAAGATGTTTAACTGGGAGCCGAGTACGTTAACCCGAGCCGCAAGTACTTAATCTACCCTGCAACACCGCCTTATCAGAGATTAGTGGCGCCACACCGCCCTGCCGCGTCGCGAGCATGGTCCACCGCCACATGAGTGGGTAATAATAGCTGACATGGGGTGTTAGCGGCTGCTTGGCGTTGCGGCATCGGACATGTCGTCACCCGCCACGGAGGTCTGGAGCCGGCCTGTTCGGCTTCCTTTGTGCCGCTCTGCGGAACCCGGCACGGGGGTAACGGTCCTCCGGCAGCGTTCCGAGTTGCAGCCGGAGCCTCGACTCCGACAGTGTCAAGTGGACAACACCGGACATCTAGCATGCCCGCTCGCCCTTTCGATTAGCTGGCGCCGCTGCACAGCTCCTCCACTGGCGGTCATGGGGTGCGCGTCGCTAAGGTCACGGGGTGTCAGTGGCGCCATGCGGCGACCGGATCCGGGGGCGAGGCAGTGTGCGCCGGTCTCGTGGGCTAGAGGACAGACGGCGACGGGAGCGAGGAGGCGAGATCGAGCGCGGCGTGTCAGAGCCGTAAGCTTGGGTGAGAGGGGGAGGGGTGGAGAAGCACCAAGGGGACAAGCAGCGGTCGCCAGGACGTGCTGTGTGTGGTGGTCTGAGGGTGGAATGGTCGCCTTCGCACTTCATCTCAACAAGCCAGCGTGATATGGTGGAGGTGACGAAGGAGGGGGCGGGATGCCGACTGCGCGCACAGAACGTCGTCGCCGATCAGCACGCAAGAGCGCACCCTGGTTAGTTGGTTAGTCTCTATGGAAGGGGTGCAGGTCGGCAGTGCAACCGAGCCCTTCGTGACCTTGGAGGGTGGGAAGCTCATCACTGCTAAACTCGACAATCAGCGCTGTGAGGCGGCGTTGGTGCCGCTGACGTGGCCTGGGTGGCAACAGCTGCGCGTCCTGTTGCAGAGGTTGATCGGTGGGGAAGAGGTACTTGAGGTCACCCGCAGCTCCACAGCAGGTGTTGGGGAGGGGTTGGAGAACTGGACGCATGGACGATGGACAAGTGCAACGGTGGAGGGTTGAGCACAGCACCAGTGGGGCAGTTCCGCTCCGCAGCAGTACGCAGCTCCGCCCCACTCCAAACTCGCCAAGCTCGACTGTTTCAAGCAGCGACCGTCAAATACGTCATCGATTCTATCCCCAGTCAGCGTGCAGATCCGGACATGTGCCTGAGACTCTGCGGGCTGCGCGCCCGCTCTCTGCACCCAACGGATCATCACCGCCTCACACAATCACACATCCCCACATCCCCCTCTTCGCTCTTCTCTCTTCTCCACTTCTCTCTCCTCTTCCTCTCTTCACTTCCACCCATCCCCATCCGCCATGTCCTCCGGCTTCACCATCCACGTCTCGGGCCTCGCCCCAGAGACCTCCGAGACCAAGCTTCACGACTTCTTCTCGGTACGTTCTCACGCCTTCCCTGGCTCCCCACCAGCGCCACCTAACCACCGAACCCCAGTTCTGCGGCAAGCTCCAGAGCGTCAAGAAGCACGGCACCGAGGCCGACATCACCTTTGAGAAGCAGAGCGCCATGCGCACCGCCCTCATGCTCAACGGCGGCACCGTGAGTTAATGTGTCGTTGTACTCCAACTGACGCCAGCTCGACGGTGCCCACCTCGAGGTTACCTCGTCGTCGCCCGCCGCCGCCGACTCTAGCGTGCTTCCCGCCGCCGCGTCGGGCTCCAGCCCCGTCGGGACCGAGTTCGACCAGGAGGACAAGCCCAAGGTTTGCTCGCAAGATGAACATCAAGCTGATGCCAAGGCTGCGATCGCCGCCGAGTACCTCGCCCACGGGTACACGATTGGTGACCACATCATCCAGAAGGCGATTGACGTCGACCGTGAGTCGTCCGGGGCGTGGATGGCCCGGGGTCACAGAGGGGATGGTTGGTTGCCGATGGCGCCCCCCTTTCCACCTGACGCGTCGATGACGTCGTGGCAACTTGGTACCTCCCCCAACCTGACGCCCCAACCATTCACCAGATCACCCACTGAACTGCCACTAACGTGCAGAGAAGCAGGGCATCTCGTCGCGCTTCCTCGCCTTCCTTGGGCAGGTTGACAAGAAGGCCGGTGAGCGCCTCGTTGGTGAGGGCCAGACCCTCTCGTCTCGCCTCCACGACCAGGCCCACACGACCTACGTCAAGGCCCGCGAGGCCGACCAGCAGCGCGGCGTCAGCAGCACCTTCCTCAACTACTACTCCAAGGCCCTCGCCACGCCCGTCGGCCAGCGGTGAGTACCCGACGATGCCAGCTTGGAGAAGTTGCAGAGCTGACGCCAGCGTCTCGCAGTTCTACAACGAGGCGAGCAAGACCGTCCTCGACGTGCACGAGGAGGCCAAGCGCCTCGCGCAGCAGAAGAAGGCTGCCAGCGGAGCCGTCACCCCCTCCGAGCCTGCCGCGCCGGCGCAGTCCGCTGCCGACGCCAAGGCCGCTGAGGCTGGCGCCGCTCCCCTCGGCGCCGCGCCCTCTGCCGCGACTGGCGCCGCCCTCGGTGCCCCCACCGACGTCCCTCCCGGAGTTAACGCCGAGAAGGTCGCCCCTCCCTCGTAAAAGGCTGAGTGTTGTCGGTCGTGTAGCGTGTGATACAAGATTTTGAGTTGTGAATGCCCGCCTCGTAGTTATAGCTTCTTAGTTTTCTGGACCCGCTAGACTGGCGCGCTCTGAGACGGATGCCACGAGTGTTATGCGCAGCTGCGCATGCGCAGTCTAGTCTTCCGGCTCTCCCTTGGCCACCGACACACTCATACACACTCCTGTACTCAGCACTTTAGCTATTGAGTCCCCCCTTCGCTCACCTCGCTCTCTCCACTGATGCTCTAACCCACATCACTCTCACTGCCACTCACTCGCGCCCACTCACCGTCCGCTCCCTCCCGCCTTCCCTCCCCCATCCAGTCACCTCCCCCCTACTCACCTCCTACTCAGCTCCACTCCTCACTCACCCATGCCTGCAGCTCCCGAAGGGCGCTTCGGAACGCCCCGGCTACAAGCACAATCAACTACGCAACAACCCTCGTCGTCACCAGCGATCGCCGCACCACCTCGCATTCCACGCTGAAACGGCCGTCCACAAAGCCTCAAACAAAGCGACAACAAAGCCCGCCCCCGCCGCGCTACGCGAGCCAGACGCGTCCTGACCCTCCTGATCAACATTCCGTTCTTGGCGCGACTTGCGTCACCAAACTCTGCCGACCCCACCTCCCACCCACTCACCACGAGCGCGCAGCGGGACCAAAATGCCAAACGCCCGGCGTATCTGGATGGATGAGATAAGCACTGGCATTGAAAGGGTCCTGCGGTGTGCCTGGACGCCATCCCGGTCCGTGGGTTGGACTACTCGCCCTATGCCCGGCGCGACGTGCGCGTCTTGTTCCTGAATGTGGCAAGCAGACGACTTCGCGGATCCCCGGCTGTTAGCTCGCGGTGCCCCTGCTCCTTCAAACAAGTCTCGAATCATTGCTACTTCACGCGAGGTACACAACACGCTTAGGGGTAATCCAGCGTGGGTGCCTCGCCGCGCAACTCTGCTGCTTGTTGAGCTTGGAAGGCGGCATGGCGGGGACGCTCACGGGTCGCGGGTTGATTCTGAAACCCCGGTTTGGGTGTACCCTAATGAATTATCCTTTGATGCTCGGGTCCTTGGCAGGCATGAGCAGGCATGAGGCATGAGGGCGGACAGTCCCACGAACCGACCAAAGCGAGCACAGACCTTTCGCTGGCCCTCGACGCCACTTGCTGCCCCCCCCCCCCTCCCCCTCGCGCTTTCTTGGCGCGCGACGCACCACAACCTCCATCAACCAACAGCCGGGTCCCCCTCCCCCTCGCTCCCCTCCCCCTCCCCACCGATCCCTCTTAATCAGCCGCCCGCCCTCCCCTTGTCTTTCCTTCACCCACATCCTCACCCTCCGCCATCCAGCTACAGTCACTCGTTCAACCCCCCCCCTCCCCCATCTCCCACAATGTTCGCCGCCGCCCTCCTCGCGCTCGCCGCCCCGGCCCTCGCCACCATCTACACCACCAACCCCGTCGCCGCCACCAAGGCCAAGGGCGGCGAGGTCCTCGAGATCAACTGGCAGGACGACGGCTCGGCGCCCTCGCTCGAGACCATCGGTGTCTGCTCGGTCGACCTCTGCATCGGCTCGACCACCAAGCAGCTCTGCATCCAGAACCTCGGCGAGGCCGTCGACGTCTCCAAGGCCTCGACCATCTCGACCACCATCGACCCCTCGATCGGCGAGAACCACGACGCCTACTTTATCCGCTACACCGCCGAGAACTTTACCGAGAAGGGCATGCCGTACATGCAGTTCTCGGCGCGCTTTGCGTGAGTACAGTGGCTAGGGGCGGGCACGGGCGACAATGGCTCCGGCGTGACAAAGCCCCGACAGCGGGGTTCGAGCCGCGTTTGACGAGCCGGGCGCTGTTTGGAAGGGTGGAGGAGAAGCCAGGATCGGCAGGCGCACAGATCCACAGAGCACAGAGCGCTGACCCCAGCCTCACGGACATGACCGGCAACTTCACCGCCGAGGAGCGCACCTACGCCGACGACAAGTCGGCCACCACCTCGAACTCGGCCTCGGTCCGCCCCTCGTCGTCGGTCGCCCCCTCGTCGGCCACCTCGGCCAAGCCCTCGGCCTCGACCGCCCCGGTCTCCAAGCCCAACTCGGCCTCGTCGACCGCCGCCTCCCCCTCGGCCACCCCCACCTCGGGCGCCGCCTCCGTCGTCGCCCCCTTCGGCCTCGCCGTCGCCGCCGCCATGGCCGCCTACGTCGCCCTCTAAGCCTCCCTCCCTCCTCCCCCTCCTCCTCCAACCCTCCCTCTTCCCCCCTCTTCTCCCCCATTAGTTTTAGGGTAGTCCGCCTTGATGGCGGGCCTTCATAGCGATTCTGCATGTTGTGCACTTCGCGCGTTCAGGGGGCCTGGTGAAACGCGTGCAGCGGAAAAGCGCGTGAGACGATGCCGCGAAAATGGCAGGCGGACCGATCACTCCAAGAGCGCCAAGACCCGATAGCCAACCGCAGCACGTCGCGAGTGTGAATGTACAGGAGACGGTACAGAGCATAAATGTAGAGTACAACGTGGGCGGACGAGACCAGGGGATAGGGGGACTCCGGCTGTCGCCCAGGGGAACAACTTCGAACCTAGATGGAGAGGAAGCGGAGCGCGCCGAACACGACGTTGATCAACGTGCCCAAGTAGATGCCGATCTGGTGTCAGTTGTCGTGTAAACAGAACAACTCACGCGCATGCGCTTGCTGAACACGACGGACCCGACGAGCTCGCCGCCCACTAATGGCGAGCTGCTGACCCGCATGCTGACGCTCTCGCGGCTCGGCGCGGGACTCGCGGCGCCGGGCACCTCGAGGTTGTCGGACCCCGTCGCCGCGTGCCCGCGCATCGCGGCGGCGTGGGCAGCCGCCCTGCGCTCGTCCTCGGCCCGCGCTGCGGCCTCAGCCCGCCGCGCGAGCTGGTCGGCCTCGGCCTCGGCGTCGAAGAAGTTCGGGAGCGGCTCCTCCCGGAAGAAGAACCACGGCGTTAAGGGGTACAGGAACCCCGTGAGCAGGCCATGGAGGATGGCCGAGTACATGCCCTCGGAGGAGGCTGGTGTCAGCTACTTGTCGCACTCGGAGCTCACTCGTCGCCGTCTCGGGAGTCAGATCCCCTTCGATCCACTGCTCCTCCAGCGCGCGCGCATGCTCGTCATTCACCGCCCCGAGGTCCGGCACCTCCTCGCCGCGCGACTCGTAGAACTGCCTGCGCATAGCGGCCACCTCCTCCGGCGACAGGCCGGCGTCGAGGAGCGCGTCGAACCCGCGCCTCCGCGGCGCCGCGACCTCCTCCTCGTGCTCGGAGGGCGGGGCGGCGTCGAGCGGCCCGCCGACGTTGCAGTGCAAGTACACGCGCTCCTGGGGCGGGGGCGGGGGCGCCTCCTCCTCCTCGTCGCCCGCGAGGCCGCGGCCCACCTCGCGCAGCACGTCGCCGACCCCCGTGCCGCCCGCCTGCCGGCGCACGCGGTCCTCGAGCGACCGGAGCCAGGGGAGAAGGAGGATGCCGTCCGTGAGCAGGCGGCCGGCGTGGATCAGGCGCAGCTGGTTGCCCGCGACGTTGGGGCGCATGTGCCGGATCTGGCGTCAGCGCGCACGAGGTGGGCCTCACCTTGTCCTTGACCTTGCCGACGCTCTCGCCCTCCTCGACCCAGACCTCGAGGTGTCCGCCGGCGTCCTCCTCGTTCGAGAAGATGACAGTGACGGGCCGCCCGGGGTCCGCCGCGCGCTGTTTCCCTTTCCCCTCTGTGGGCGGCTCCTCGTCGGGCGGGGACGTCGCGCGCTGCTTCCCCTTCGCCTTGTCGGACTGCGGGGGGAGGTAGCGGCGCGCGTGCAGCTTGGAGCGCGAGGCGGGGCCCATGCTCGCTGGCGGGGGGAGGAGGGGCTCGTTCTCGTCCGAGGGTGGGGTCGACATGGTGGGGTGGGGAATGACGATGTCGTGGACGGTGGCGATCTCCGAGGTCATCCCTTGCATCCGGGCAATTAGGGCGGGGCTGTAATACCCGGCTAATGGATTGATGGACGATTAGAAAACTCACGTGGCCAGCGTCGCCAAGATGGGTGGAGGCGGAACGATGTTTTCAGCATCTCCCAGTCACCATGTTCGCCCGCTCCCTCCTCCGCGCCGGCCGCGTCGTCTCGCTCTCTGCCTCTCCCCGCTCCGCGGTGCGGGCCGCCCCGCTTGTCCGCCCATTGATGGCCTCGTGGAGCCGCGGTACGTGTCTCACCGGCTTATCTGACCCAACTGACATCGGACACTGCTGATCCCAGCCTACGCCACTGGGCCGTCGCCCGTCTCCCCCACCGACCCGAAGCTCGGGCAGGCCCAGAGCCTGCTTGACGACGGCACGCGTGCCCTCGAGGAGGGCGACCTGCCGCGTGCCAAGGCGGCGTACGAGGAGAGCATTGCCGTCATGCCGACGAGTGGGGCGTGGTTCAACCTCGGCGTCGTCGAGTACCAGCTTGGTGAGTGGTGGAGCTGGCCCTGGCCGCCTGCGTGCCATTAAGGCGGAGCTACCCCTGCGTGTCGAGTACTCAAGTGTGAATGCCGTGGGGTGACCCATTCAGACCGCTCGGCCACCGAGGCATGCTCCGAGTCTGTTCTGCAGATCAATGGCGCTGTCAAGCTACGGCCCCGCTGTCTCCGAGACTGAGCCGAGCGGATGCGCAATTCAGCGCCAGCTATCTGCTGTTGGAGCCGGGTCCGGTCGGTCCGATACGGCTGATTGAATCACAATGCACCAGCTGACGCCAGCGGGGCCGCAGGGCGCCATCGACGCGTGGAAGCAGAGCATTGGGCTCGAGCCGAGCGCGGACGCATACACCAACCTCGGCTCGGCGTACATGATGTGCAAGCCGCCGCAGCCCGCCGAGGCGATCAAGGCGCTCACCGCCGCCATGGAGATTGCGCCCGAGGACCCGGAGATCCAGTTCAACCTCGCTGCCGTGCTCGAGTCGACGGACCAGCTCGACACGGCGCTCACGCTCTACCGCAAGGCGCTGGCTGGGGGCGTTGAGCGCGCGCTCGCCAACATCCGCAACATTGGGGGCAAGATCCTCGCCAAGAAGCTCAAGGAGGAGGAGAAGAAGTAGACACTAGACATGCATTGCATACGACCCGGTCTCGTGTGGTCAGCGGCTTGGAGCTTGGGGCAGAACACAACCATGCATTATACAACTTCGAACTATGCTAGAACTCTAGATGCCCAGTGCCGCCTCCTGCACCTCGAAGCGGGGGAGGCAGCGCCCCGCTCTTGCGCGCCACGCCGCCGCCCGCGACGAGGTACTCGGTGTCGGGGAGCTCTCGCGGGGACGGATCCGCACGCTTCGTCCCGACGTCGGGGTCAGCCGCGACGTCGCGGCGGGGCTGGGGGTACGGGGAGCGTATGCCCGCAAGTCGGGCCGGGTGGTGGGGGAGGGGCTGGGGGTGCGCGCATAGGCGTGGGGATCCCGTGGCGAGGGGGCTGGGCTGGGTGTCCGGGGCTCATACTCGCGAGGGGAGGGAGGTTGGGACGGGGAGTATGCGGCGGGCGGGGATGGTGCGTGGGGGTACTGTGACTGCACGGCGGGCGGGGCCGACGCAGGCGGCTCGTACGGGGTGTGGTACGGCGGGGGGAAGGCCGCGGGTTCCGTGCTGAAGGCGTTGACGAAGGACGGCGCCGAAGCCAGCCGGTCCACCCTGGGCGCGGGCTCCTCCATCTCGATGTCGCCGTCGTCGTCCTCCAGCGCACCGAGGATATCGGTGAGGCTGGGCCGGGAATGCGTCCCGCGTCCACTGCGCGAGTTGATGCTCCGCTGCCCGCTGCCCCGCCGGCTCAGGCCCCCGCTCCCCCGCCTGCTGCCGAGCTCGCCGCGAGCGTAGGCGCCGGCCACGCGACCCAGCGAGGCGGCCCGCGAGGCCGTGTACTCGGCGTGCTCGGCGCCGGTGAGCACCGGCTGCGAGATGGAGCGGAGCATCGAAACGCCCCCGACGCCGTAGCTGGGCGGCTCATACGTCGCGGAGGTGAGGGGTTGCCGGGCCTCTGGCCGGCGACGGGGGAAGGTGGCGGAGCGCCGCGGCGGCGAGTGCACCAGGTCGGGGACGGGGGCGGCCGCCGCCGCGTCGGCCGCGGTCTCGAGGCGGAAGGACGCCTCCACGGGCGAGGTGAGGGAGGGGGCGTCGTAGCGGAGCGAGTGGGACCTCATGGTGGGTGGGTCGGACGAGTGGGTGATGGTGTGGTGTTGCGTTTGTGGCGGGAGATGCAATGCCCGTGCAGTGATAGCGATACAGTCGAGCTGAGAGTCCAAGATACGCGGTACGGCGGGCCGTCCTTCTGTCGCTGCGCTGGTTCTGGTTTTTCCGGCTACCAACGGGCTGCTGGGTTGCCGCCTTGCCGTCGATGTCTCACCGACGATGAGTGGTGCCTGTTCCGTCTCGGAGCTCGGTATCCACGCCTCCGACCGTGTGTGCTGAGGCTGCGGGCGTGCTTGCTTACAGCGTGCTGTAGAGTAGCGTGAGTGAAGAGAATAGTTGAGCGGGCGGTGTCGATGGCATCGATCATATGTATGTATGCCGGCAAGATTTCGCGACCACCTCACCGGCGACCGGCGCGCGCGTAGCTGGAAGCGTCCGCCGACGGGCCGAGAGGGAGGAGAGAGAGGCATGGCATAAGGTTGAGTGGCGGTGGCGCTGGAACGCAGCCTGTACGTCATCCTACAGTAAAAATCAGCGAGTGATCGGCAGTGGACCTGTAATTTGGGCCGCACGCCCTGCTGTCCTCCCACTCACCCTAGCCACCCTGCGCCCAGACTCTCTCACGTCCGTGCCCATGCCCCGGCGATCGCCAACTTACCACTCTTGCGGCGCCCGCCGTCCTCCCCGCACCCAACTCTATCTCACTCCCACCACTGCTCACTCTCACTCTCCAGCCTGCAACGGTTTACCCTATTACCCAGCGGGCCACACTCATTACTCATGCTCCTGACCACGACGCCTTACAGACGCCGGAGGGTGGGGCTGAACATGGGTTGCGGGTGGAGCATTTCCAGGAATGCTAAGTGGCCCAGCAAGCCCAGCGGAACGCCCAGCACATCTCAACCCTAGCCGGCCGGACATTCCACCCACCTGCCCTCCTGCTCATTCCAGGAAGGATCCTTCCACGCCCCGCTTCCACGGGTGCCGACGCCACGACTAGAACGCTCGCTCGCCACGTTCGCCATCTCGGCCCCCTCCGCAGGCCCTACTGAATGCACTGTATATGGCAGCCACCCCCACGCGATCAGCGTCCAACCTTTTTTGGGATCCCGCAAAAATTATGTTCCCACGCATGTCCATACAGTGCCTGCGCCACTGTGACTCACCGCGGGTGAGGATATTCCCGAGGGTGACGGCTGGCCCGCATGCGCCGCCGTCCACCAGATGGGACGGCCGGCACTCCGGCAGTCCGAGCTGCGCACTCCCATCGCCGAGTCGCCGAGAGTACGCAGAGCGCGGCGGCAGCCGCCTCGCTTCCACGCGGGCTTCCATGCCCCGCCGTCGGATCTGATGACGTGCGCGCCCTACTTTCATCGATGCGCGTGGGCAAGTCCCTGCTGCGCACCTGGCCAGCAGACCCGAGATTGCGACGATGCGCCCAGATCCAGCCCCGAGATTATGACCCGAGATTGCGCCCGGCCCCGCCGCCGAAATCCGATGCAGGCCTGCATACAACTCTAAACCTAAGAAAATGAATGTCTACACCTTGGCGCGGAGCTGCACCTCGGCGTCGCGCTCGGCCTGGGCGCGCACGCGCAGGTCCTTGCGCAGGATCTTGCCGGACGGCGACTTGGGGATCACCTCGACCACGACCACGCCGCCGCGCAGGCGCTTGTGCTGCGCAACGCGGGCGGCGAGCCACGCCGCCACCTCGGCGGAGAGGGCGTCGCGCTCCGCGCCGGTCTTGGGGGCCGCGCTGGGCTTGGCCACAATGTACGCGCGCGGGAGCTCGGTCGCCTGCGCCTCGTCCCACACGCCGATGACGCCCACGTCCGCCACCTTGTCGTGCTGCAGGAGGATGCCCTCGAGCTCGGCTGGCGGCACCTGGAAGCCCTTGTACTTGATGAGCTCCTTGACGCGGTCGACGACCCTGGGTGTGAGCTGGGCCCTGTACGCTAGCTTCCACTCACTTGTACCACCCGTGCTCGTCGATGATGAGCACGTCGCCGGTCTTGTACCACCCGCCGGGGGCCATCGTGCCCTCGGTCGCCTCGGGGTTGTTGTGGTACCCCTTCATGACGCTGGGCCCGCGGAGCCACAGCTCGCCGCGCTCGCCGCGCTTGGCGTCCTCGCCCGACTCGGTCACCAGGCGCGACTGGAAGGTGGGGAGCAGGCGGCCGATCCAGCCCGCGCGCCCCTCGACCTCGTCGCCGGTGCAGACGTGCGTCGTCGGCGAGCACTCGGTCATGCCGTAGCCCTGCGTCAAAGCGATGTGCGGGAAGCGCTTGTTGAAGCTCTCCGTGAGCTCGGGGCTACATGGCGCCGCGCCGGCCATCAGGGTGCGCAGGGAGGAGAGGTCGTACTTGTCGACGTTGGACGAGTTCAGCAGGATGATCAGGATCGGGGGCACAATCAGGCCGTGCGTGATCTTGTATTTCTGGATCGCGGAGAGGACCGAGATCTCCTCGAAGCGCGGGAGCACGACGACGGGGACGCCGACCGTGAACGGCTGGAAGTGCACGATGGTCAACCCGTAGATGTGCGAGTAGGGGAGGATGCCGAGCACCTTGTCCCGCCCGCTCTCGAGCTGCTGGTAGCCTATGTTGAGGGCCTGGAGCTGCGACGTCATGTTGTTGTGCGTGGTCATCACGCCCTTGGGCAGGCCCGTCGTGCCGAACGAGTAGCAGAGCCACGCAGTGTCGCGGCTCTGCTGGCCGGGGAAGTGCTCGGGCTGCCCGCGGGCGCCGAGCACCTCCTCGAACGCCTTGTACTGCGCGGCCTCCTTGGGCTTGCGCTCCGGGGGGCAGAGGAGGATGACGCGCTCGGCCGGGAACTCGCGCTTGAAGTCCTTGCGCGCAGCGTCGAAGATGGGGAGCAACGACGGGTCGAGGAAGACGACGGACGCGCCCGAGTCGTTGACCTGGTGCGCGATCTCGTGCGCCGCGCTGCTGTCAGCGCCGTCTCGGGGTCTACTCACTAGGCATAGTTGGCCGGCGAGACGGTCACGCCGGCGGCCATGCACCCGTACGCGGTGCGGACCCACTCGAGGCTGTTCAGGCCCCAGAGGCAGGCGACGTCGTTGCGCTGCACGCCGAGGGCGCGCAGGCCGCTCACGAGGCGGAGGGACGAGTCCTCGAGCGCGCCGCGGGTGAGCACCCGCCCATCCAGCCCGTCGATGTAGGCCGGGAGCGCGGGGTCGAACTTCTGCAGCGGCGACTCGCCGCCGAACAGGTAGTCCCAGAGGGAGCACTCGGGGAGGACGTCTGGCTTGGGGTGGTCCGACTCGTAGATGATCTCGGGCATGGTGGTGGGGGATAGAGAAAGTGTCGGAGAGGGGCTCGGTTATGAGTAGTGACAGTGGGCAGCCAAGAGGTTGCTTGCGCAATCGATGGCCGCTGGTTTATGCGATGAGGAGATGTGGTTGGTAGTGCAAGCATGTGGCCCCAAAGTCGCGACGCCACCGCAGGCTGCCCCGCAGTGGGCACCACCTGCTCGTGCTGTCAGCGGCTGGGCCTACCGCGCGGGGCCTGGGGAAGCAGGGTGCGCCGGCACAGTCGTGTGCCGAATGTCTAGCCGGGTGTACCCCGGTTGGAGTCGGCTATTAACCCTCCCCTGCCCAACCGGTCCGAGATTCAGGAACGGCGGAGCCATCTCCGCAGCTTCGGCCAGGTTGTCGTTATTTCGCCCTCCCCTTCACAACCACTTCGGAGGCAAATCCACGTGCGAGGAGTGGGCCCCGCGCTGGGATTTCGTGTTGTTGCTCACTGCCGCTTGACATCACCATCACCACCTTCCTCGCCCCAATGAGTGCACCCGCCTTCCTCTCCTTCCCCGACTTTGAGGGAAAGGGGGACGCTCCGGAGGCGGGACCGGGCACCCCGGCGTTCTCGTCGTTCCCCGACATCGAGGTCGCGCCGAAGCGCACGGAAGCGCGCGAGAAGCAAGGCAGCGAGGAGGACCGCGGAGAGGGGCCGTCCAAGCGGCGAAGGAAGGATGATCACAGCGATCGACACTATGGCGAGCGCCGCCAGCCGCGTGACGACGACGATCGCGAGCGCGAAAGGCGCGATCGAGAGCACAAGAGCAGCCGGTGGGAGAAGGAGCGCTCGAGTCGCCACCATGAGCGCGAGGAAGGTCGCAGCCACAGGAGAGAGGAGGAGCGGCACAAGTCGAGTCGGCACCGCGATGACAAGGAGCGCCGGCGCGAGCGGTCGCGCTCTCCAGATCGCGAGCGGGAGCGCGAGAAGCGTGATCGGCGAGAACGACCTCGCTCCCGCGATCGCGAGCGAGAACGGGACCGCGACCGGCCCGAGAAGCGCTCGCGGCACGCCAAGGAGCGAGAGAGCGACGAGCGCCGCCTCGAGAAGGAGCAGCGGCGCGCGCGCGAACGCGAACGCGCCGAGGCACTCAAGGGCAAGGACCCAGACGACGGGCGCGCGTGGTACGAGAGCGCCGCGCCAGCGAAGCCGGCTGCATCGGTGAGCTGTCAAACGGTATGTCGAGCTCTCTGACCCCAGACTTCGTCCCTCGACTGGTTCGCCGACACTGTGGGCGACGACGACATTCTGCGGTACCGCGAGGTTGCGACGCGCAACCCTCCGCGATACTACCGTGATTTTGGTGAGCTCCAAGTTGCGAACCAGCTGACAACCAGGCGGCCGTATCCTTGGCCTACCCGGCGACGTGCGAGCTGTGAAGAGCAGAGAGCACAAGACCCTGGAGGTGTCGCCATTTGGGCGCCCATACGTGAGCTTGCAGGTTCCTGTTCGAGCTCACGCCAGATTCCCAGGTACTCTGCCCGCGCGATCGACGGGTCACTCCACCAGGCCCGGCTGCTCATGCGGCCCAAGGTCGCCTCGGAAGGGGACCTCAACGCCGACTTCCTTCCTCTCGGCACGGGGCGCCGGCGGGCCATACACGACGCCGAGGACGAGCTGCCAGACTACCGCGCCATCACCAAGGAGAAGGGTGACGACAACCCGGAGTACGACGACATGGTTGCGATCTTGGGCGACCTCCCGAACATCGAGGACGACCACAAGGCGCAGCGCGCTGAGTACGAGGGCGAGCTCAGGGCGCGGCCGGACGATGTCGACCGCTGGATCAAGTACTCGACCATGCACCTGCAGGATGGGTCCGGGGCTGCGGCGCCTGGCGACGTCCTGGATCCGGCCAAGGCACCACAGACTCGCGCGAACGCGGAGGTCACCCTCTCCGTTCTGCAGCGCGCGTTCGACGCGCACCGCAGCAACTTCGCTTCCACCGACCTCCACATTGCGTTCCTCCGCGCTGCCGAGCAGCTGTGGCCGGCTGACAAGGTGACGGAGCGCTGGAAGAACGTCATCGTCGAGCTCGGCCGCAGTGTGCCGGAGGAGGAGATGATGAAGGTGTACCTCGCGTACATCGATTGGCGTGAAGGGCAGGGTATCGGCGTCACGGGTAGCAACAAGGGCGGTGTGGACGAGGTGGCGGCAGTCTACATCGACTGCATCGAGCGCCTCAGCGGCATAGGTGAGTTGCGAGAGGACCAGACTAACGTGCATCAGACCGTGACAACGAGGCAAGAGAGGAGAACCAGGTCTACCTGCTACTTCGAGCTTGCCTGTTTTTGAAGGCTGCAGGTAAGCTTCAGAGTGCTCTCGAACGGCTGACGACTCAGGCTACACCGAGCGAGCGTTGGCAGTGATGCAAGCCGCCATGGAGGTGTGAGTTCATAACCGATAGCTCAACTGACAGCAGCACCTTCTTCAAGCCCGCTTACCTTCGACCCCCTGCCCCACCGTTCGATCGCGAGCGCTGGTTCAGCGGCGTCCTGATGGAGTTTGAGGACTTCTGGGACTCCGAGGTGCCACGCATCGGCGAGCAGGGTGCCCAGGGATGGAGGAGCACACACGAGTCGGAGGTCTCAGTTGAGCCACCACCATTACGGCCAAGGGACTTAGACACCGGCAAGGACGGCGACCCGTACGCGCGCTGGTACCGCGCTGAGCGCCGCGCGGAGCAAGCCCTCAACTTCCCCGGGCGCGCGAGAGATCTCGACCCACCAGGCGACGACCCCTTCCACATGATCATGTTCGACGACGTTGCGCCCTTCCTCTTCCCCGTGCAGACGCCGCTTGCCCGCCTGCAGCTCATCTACGCCTTCCTCACCTTCCTCGGGCTGCCTTTCGCTCCTCCAGGGGCTCCGACGTCGTCCCCCTCCGCGAGCGACCCGCACCTCCGATGGCCGCTCGCCGCCAATGACGGCACGCGAGTGGCGTTCTGGCCCCCACGGCCGACCACGAAACGCATCGTGTGGCAGACAGTCGGCGGCACGCCCATGGACGCTGAGCAGCCACGCACTCTGCGGTCACCGTTCGGCTGTCCTGCCAAGTCGTGGATATCTGAGAGGGGAACGCTGTTCGCCAGCGACAGGTGGTTCCGCGACGTCACTGCCACGGATCTGGCGCACGTCGACGTCGATTTCGCTCGGTACGCAACACGATGCGCATGCGCTGACCGCCAGTAATGTCCTTGCTCTGATGCGGCCGATGGTCCCAGACCCGTCATTCGTGCTATCAACGTTCGCTTTCGAGGCAGCCCTGTCTCACAAGGGGTGAGCTCTACCACGCTCAGCCAGCTGACTTTCAGCGCCGTCAAGGCCGCAAAGTCCATCCTCGCCGCCGATAGCGACAATCTCATCCTCTGGGATGGCTACGCCCGTCTCGAGCAGCAGCGCGGCAAGCTCGCCGCGGCCCGGCAGGTATACGTCACTGCCCTCCAGGCCGCTGAGCAACGGGAGGAAGCGCCAGATGTCGACAAGGATGACTTGGAGCAGGACATGGGCGAGCTTTGGGCAGCCTGGGCTGACCTGGAGTACGAAGCAGGGGAGGAGGACATGTGCCTGCAAGTCCTCGCCATGGCCGCTGGCTTCCAGCGTGAGCGCATCAGTGAGCTCTCCATACTGCTTCACAACTGACATCAACAGCACAGTGCGCGGCGCCAAGCTACAGGGCTCAGCCGCTGCCGCCCATCACCATGCTCAAGTCGAAGCAGCACTACTCCACCACGTTCTCCAACGTCGCCTTCCGGCTCGCACTCGGGGCACTCTTCCTGGTCCTCACGGACGGGGTCGAAGCAGTGCGTGATCGCCTTCTTGGCGTCGTCGAGGCCCTTCCAGCTGGTGACCCGCGTGTCGAGGAGACGCTCCAGCTGCTCGTCAAGATCATCTTCATTCACAACAGCCGGCACTCGTCCCCGGCGTCGCTGATGCGAGGCGTTCTGGAGCGGGCGATCGAGCTATGCCCCAACAACACGATCTTCCTCTCGCTCTACGTCTGGGGTGAGGGCAACCGGCGGGTGTACGGCAACGTGCATCGCTTGACATCGCGCCTGATCACGGAGGACCACGGCATCGTATCCCTCCTCTGGGCGGTCTGGGCGGAGAGCCAAGGCGCCGCGCGCACATTCTACGATGAGGGTGGTAACGGCGCTCAGCGCGTGCGCCGCGTGCTGAACCAAAGCGTCAATTCGGCCAAGGGCCGGCAGTGTGCGGGCCTGTGGCTCCTCTACATCGAGTTTGAACTGCTCATGGGCCGCCCCAAGAGCGCCAAGGAGCTGTGCTACCGCGCGATGGCCGCTGTCGGCGCGTGCAAAGGTGCGTTCTGCTATGAAGGCGACCAGACAAGCTGATGACAGACCTCTATCTCCTTCCCTTTTCGACCCTGCGCGCGCAGTTTACGTCTCGCGAGCTCCGCGATATTGTCGAGCTCATGCTCGAGCGGGGGATACGCCTGCGCGTCGACACGGAGGAATTCTGGGACCACGACCACGTCACGGACGACGAAGAGAGCGACGACGAGATGATTGGCCCCGTGCCCGACGACTACGAGTACGGGATGCTGCGCGAGCGCGAGGTCCTCAAGCCTTACTAGTGTCTTGTCTCCGTGTGATGCCACACTTGCGAGAGTCCTACCAGATCTGCGGGCGGAAACAGCACCGGCTGCTGCTGGCCCGTCGCAGGGACTTGTCGCCTGCTGGCTGCTGGAGTACGCTGACGCCAGCTGAACCCCTGAACTCGACGATGCACAGCCGCACAAGGAGGCAGAGAACTGAAGCGCCCCTCGCTGCGGTCAGCTCGGCCTGCAGCCCCATCCGCTGGCCGCGAGCCCGCTGTTCCGCGCTACACGTCGCCGGGCACGTCCCTCCCCGTAGGCGAGATGGCCGAGCGGTCTAAGGCGCTGTGTTAAGGTGGCTTCCTCCCCATCCCTTCGGGGACGAGGGCGCAAGTATCTCCGCAGTCTTCGGACGTGGGTTCGAATCCCACTCTCGTCAGACGAGGATTCAGTTCCTCTGCCTAACCTTTTGCAGGTTTGCGCACCCCCTGCGGGTGGGCGAGGGCCTTGGGCAGCCGTGGGTGATGTTGGAAGCCAGAGGAGTTGGAAGGCGGAGTGGAGGTGGAGGTTAGTTCCCTCCATGAACCGCATGGTCTCGAGGTAAAACGGAAGACCTTCCCACTCCTGACGACCCCACCTCATGCTCCGCTATGTGTAGGCACTGCTTTACAGCAGCCGCCTCGCCTTGTCGAACACAGACACAGCCTGCAGCCAGGCGACTACGCGATGGTAGTGCGTGCTGGGCGGTGTGAGACTGCCTGACATGCTTAAACCTTAAATCGGTGCCTAGCCGCGCCATGCTGTGACGCTCACCGCATCTCGGGACCCAACCTCCCCCGTCCACTCACCTCCTTGTCCCTTCTCTGATTGCGTCTCAACCCGCGGCCTCTGGGCAGTGGCCCCTCTCCAGTCCCGGCAATCTCACAGCGCAGACGGCGAGAACAGGCCTGTCGCTCACCTCCACCCTTCTTAACACGAACCCAACCCTTCGCTCGCCCGTTCTGTACACCTACACCCTCTGACTTCATCCCCCGATCCCCAACCCCCCCGTCGGATCCCCGGCAGACCGGTACACGGCCAAAAGAGGAGGCTGAGGAACTGAATCCCCTGCTGACGAGAGTGGGATTCGAACCCACGTCCGAAGACTGCGGAGATGCTCGCCCTTGACCTTCTCAGATCTCGGAGTCGGAGTCACCTTAACACAGCGCCTTAGACCGCTCGGCCATCTCGCCTGTGGGAGCGGCGCGTTTAGGGACGTGTAGGCCGCCGCGGGCCTTCCGAGACGGTAGCCCGGCCTTGGGGCTGCCTTTGCGGAAGGGGTGGGAGGGGCGGCCAGGCTTCAGACTCAGCGGACAGGCATCAGGCGCAGGAGACAGGCATCAGGCACCGCAGACAGGCATCAGGCAGGCATCAGACATTGTGCATTCTTCTTCTGAGCTCCTCGATTTCCCTTGGCCGTCAGCCCAGCCAGCGGTGGACTCACTAGAGCTTGCAGCAGCACGGGTTGTAGCTCCACACGCCCTTCGCGCAGGCTGCCCTGCAGCTAGCGTTGCTGACGTCGCCCGGCAGGCAGGGGCCTTTGACGCGCTCGACGAGGTGCTCCGCGGGGTCGGCGTTCGGCGCGGGGACCGGAGCGGGGTCGGGGATGGCCACGGGGTTGGCGAGCACGGCGGTGGCGAGGGCGAGGAGGACGAGCTGGAACTTCATGGTGTGTGGGGGAGCCGCAGTGGTGCGGGGATGGGATGCTTATAGCTGCCGCGCGCATCATGTCATGCCGAGACGGCATGTGTGGCCTGGTCAGGCCCGATGATCCTGGACAGAGAGGTGGACAGCGCTTACAGACGACATGCGTGCGGAACAGGTACGCCGGTAATGTCCGCGGGTGACCGATCATCGAGCCTAAAGCAACTTAAAGTCAGTGAGGTTGCCCATCGTGAGCGGTCAGAGCCGACGAGGTGTATCCGAATCGTGAGCTTCGCCACTCCAGACAGGCAGTCGCCTGCCTGGGGAACTCGTGTGGCGGTATCAACACACGCGCTAATCTTGTACCACATGTACCACCCGGGTGCGGAACTGCCCCACATGTGAGGCCCCGGTTCCGGGGGCGCCGGGTGGGGCACTGTCGCCCGAGCTTGTGCTGCACGTCGGTGACCGCCTCGGGGGCGGGAGGCGCTTAGCGTGGTCATTAACCTCAGGGTTGACGGCGTTGAACCCGGTCATGAGAACGAGAGGGATAGCTTCATCGTCAGTGGTCACGTGAGGTCCTTATCTCACACGCGGTCGCGTGCCCTGCCCATCTCTCGCCCCTCCAACGCTCGATGGGGCAGCACAGCGGTCAAAGCTCCTGACAGCGGGAGGATGTCGGTGACGTTCTGGTCCTGTGCTAGCTCGGTCGGGACATGGGTGCCGCGGGACGCTAACCTCCCACAGTTGGCGCGGAACACGCCTTATCGTGCCGGCTCGGCAGCGACAGTGACGTTCGGTTTGACATCGCAAGTTATTAAGGGGGCACAATGTACGCATATCCTAGATGCCGCCAGCTATTGTCAGTTCTGGTTCACTCGAGGTAGCTCACGTTCCCCTTCCTCTTTCCGTTTGTAACGACCCCGACAGCAGCAGCGGCCGTTGATCATGACCCCGTTCCCGCCGCACCAGCGGCGGCACGCGGCGCCCGTCCGGTCGTCGGTGCAGATCATCTGCTTCTTCTCCAGGTGCCCGTCGGGTGCCGGCGGGGCGGCGTCCGCGGCCGCTTCGGGCTTCGGCACGGGGGTGGCGGCGACGAGCGAGGCTAGGAGTATGAGGGCGAGTTTCATGGTTGGTCGCTGTAGAGGAAGCGGGTCGGCAAGGCTTATATTGGGGCATGGTCCTCAGACGTGGTGACCACTGCCCAAAGCAACGCAGCTCCACTGGTGCCGCGGCATGCCGGCTCCCGGCTCCGCTTGAACCATATCTGACATCGCAAGCTACATTACTACCGTACGCGCACCGTTGCGTCACCTGGGTCAACGCGAGCCCTCACGGTGTGCCCACCTCTATCTGCGCTTTCAAGCTACCACATGCCCGGACAGCAGCATTTCTTGCCCATGATTAAGAAGCGCCTGCCCCCACAGTACTGGCTGCAGCTCTCGGGCGTCAGGTGGACGGGGCTGCACACGACTCGCGCCACCAATTCGGCCTCGGGTTGCGCGTCGGCAGCGGGCACGGGGAGCGGAGCGGCGTCCGCCTCGGGGTCCGGGATGGGGGCGGCGAGCGCGAGGGAGGCGAGGAGGACCAGTGCGAGCTTCATGGTGGATGGTTGGGGAGGAGTGGGAAGCGGCCGAGCTTATATCCTCGGAACAGCACATGACCACCGAAGGAACGCGGAAGAACATTGGGAGCCGGGCCTTGTTGTCATGCCTACTCGGGAGTGTGGAGCAAGCTTAATTGCAGTGTGCCTTATATTCCTGCCGCGTCAGGCGCACTCGCCCAGTAAACGGCTGGCAGGCCGAGTCGGTCCACCTGACGGCAGCATCGGCTGCCCCGATTCACAGGGCCGCAGCAGGTCACATGGTTGATAGGTTTACTTTCAAGCCAGGCGCTGGAGCAGGTTCTGTACTTCTGCAACCGTATCGGGCCGGGGGTCCACAGGAGGGATGGGGCAGGGAGACGAAGGGGAGTGGCTTATGCGGTGACGAGGAGCCAAGGATAGTGGCACACCGTCAATTATGCTTAGCATGACAGAGCTAACGAAGGGCGGGAGCACACTGGCCATCAGAGCAGAGCTTGTTCTGTGGCAAGGTTAGCTCATAGTTTCTTTCAATTCATGTAATTTACAGTCTCCGTGGGCGGGCTCGTCCGGCGCTTGCCAGCGCTTCCACCCTCTCCAGTCAGCCACCGCAGCTGTTAGGACTCACACCAGTGACCGTGTTTCTGCCTAGATGCAGCAGCACATGATGGACGTCATGTAAAAGTTGGGCCCACACCGCTTGCGGCAATTGGCCACAGTGTTCTTCAGCGGGCACACGCAGTTGGCATAGCCTCCCGATGGAGCGGCGACGGGATAGGGGTCGGCCTCTGGGTCGGCGGCAGCGTCTGGCTGCGCATCGGGGTCCGGGATGGGGCTGGCGAGCACCATAGAGGCGAGGAGGATAAGGGCGAGCTTCATGTTGAGTGAGTTGGAAGTGGGTGGGAGACACGGTGATTGCGTGTATCTTGGGGGTTAAGTACCGTTGGACGCAGCCGTTTCCACCAAGACGGCGGAGAAGGTACCAGTCGTGGAGCTAGGCAGCGTATGGCGCCGCTCGCCGAGCAACCCCGGGGCGCGCACGGTTGTCCTTGGCTAGCGCCAGAGCTTGTGCCGTGTGACCGCGATTGAACTCAATTGCGGCGCACCCAGGTACAGGCCTTGTTGCCTGCGTCAGCCTCAGCGTCCTACTCTGCAGGCTCGTTGTCCGCTGAGAGGCTGTGTGACTCCGACAGCTGACGCAGCGAGATGCTTGACATGGGCCTAAGAGGTGCGAGCGTTACTGGGCAGGCTGACATTGTCGTCAGGCTAAGCGGAGCAAGCTTAACAGACTGCATCATCGCCGACACTAGTTTCAGAGTTTACCCGTGTTCTGCATCGCCTCTCACGCCAGCGAAGGGCCTGTGACGTCCGGCCTCCTTGACAGTCAGCCTGAGCTCCGAGACGTCACACATTCCGGCGACCCCAACTGTAACTCACAGCTTCACTTCGTGCAGCAGCAGCGGCTGCCCTGGACCTCGCCAGGACCCCGACAGACGCGAATGCACTCGGCCAGCGTAGGCGGGAAGGTGAAGTACGTGCAGTCGTCCACCGGGGCGGGGGCTGGGGCAGCGTCGGCGTCGGCCTTCGGGATAGGGTTGGCGAGGGCCAGGGAGGCAAGGATAACGAGGGCAAGCTTCATGGTGGCAACGGGGGTGACTAGCTCAAGCCCGGCCTTCCGTTCTTATAGCGCAGACAGGCCGTCGGCCATTGCAGTGAGTGTCACGAGGCACAGTGGCGCTCCCCAAGACCGAGAGGTTCACGCACCGCACTTCATGCATATAATTGCCAATGGGCATGTGTATGTCCTTCATTTGTTCCATAGTGCCGGCAGCTGGCAGCTTCCGTCACGGACCCAGTTCGCCTCCGACCCCGTAAGGGAAGCAGCAGGTGGTGCCGCTCAGCCCGCTGCCCCCTCTGCTGCACTGGCACCCGGCAATCGTAGGGGTGAAGTAGATGCAGTGCACCAGCGTCGGCGTTGGGCTCCGGGTGAGGGTCAGGAAGTCTTCGTCGACGTCAGCTCTCGGAACCGGGTTGACGAGCGTAAGGGAGGCGAGGATCACGAGCGCCGGCTGCATATTGGTAGGATGGTGGGGGTCGTTTGGACGTGTGCTGAGCTAAGTACCGCCCCAGATGCACTCCTTGCGTCCTGGGCCGAAATGGTAGTGACGAGGTTGGTTCGGAAGCGGTTGTGAGGCTGCATCCGGGCACAGGGCGGAGCAAGCATATTAGACTTTCGCATTCCAGCGCATGGCAAATGCCCGCTTCATTATCGGTTGCCAGACATCTCGTGCCACTGATCGTTCATCCGTACCATGGTGTGTACCTGGCTCCCCAGCAGTCCACGCAGCACCACCGACGGGCGCCTGGCGTTAGGGGGCACGACCAGCACCACTTATTTATCTGCATCTTCCCTCTACAGCTCGACAGTAGCCCCAATGCTCTAACAGTTGACCTACTCCCTGTGCTACCACCGTCTGAAGCAGCAGCACCGTCCATCAGCCAAAGCCTGGCCGAAGCTGTATGAGCAGACGCGGTGGCACTCTCCGGGATTGGGCGGCATCGGCGTGTGGGCACAGGGGCCAGGCCATCCGGGCTTGGGCCACGGTCTGATCCACGAGGGAGTGCCTCGGAGTCGGGGGCGGGGGCGGGGTTCGCGTCCGGGCTTGGAACTGGTGTGGCGAGCGCCAGTGTGGTGAGGAGGGCGAGGGCGAGCTTCATGGTCGTTGGTGTTGACGGTGGAGAGCCAGGGCTAAGTACCAAGACCACCAAGAGTCAGTTACCAAGTGGGCAGAGGTCACCGGACCAGCGGGAGTGCAACCGCACACGGGGAGAGCTTATCGCCTGGCAACATTGCCGCCATTCCTCGTGCAATGACGCCTCTGTACGCCGCTGCTCTGGGTACGGGTGCATGGGCACAGCTGCACTGAACAGCCTGTGGCGACTACCAGACGGTCCAACCTCACCCCCTGGGGCCTCCTACACCCTCTCCACCGTCTCCGAGCCCCTCTCATCACCTCCTCATCGACCTTGGACACCTCCGGCCCCTCAAAGGCAGCGTGGACGGCGCACAGACCGTCGATCTTCGCCTCGTTATATCAGTCGGTAGATTAAATGACTCTTATGCGGATCTTTGGATTCCGGTTGATCATTCGGTCGTGGGTTCGAGCCCCACACGAGGCTGGCGTCTCGCGTCTACGTTTTGGAACACACGCCGTTTTGCGGCGCGAGAGGTGCATACTCTGGATACATTGGCAGCGCGGCTTCGGGTTGGCCTCGCCTGGTGGGCAGGTCTACAGGATGGGGCAGCAGCACTTGCCGTTGCTGTAATGGCCGTACTGGCAGCGCAGGCTCTTGCACCACGAAGGATGGAGCGGCCATCCGTGCGGCTTGCAGATCCAGGGGACGCCGGGCTTGATGGCCGGGTCTGCCTCGGGAATCGCCTCAGGATCCGGGCGTGGGAGGGGTGTCGCGACGGCCAGCGCTGCGAGGAGGACGAGGGCCAACTTCATGTTGAGTATGTGGTTTGTTGGAGAACCTATGCACGGCGTGGCCGTTGATATAGGGCGAGCCATCGCTTGCGCGGATGGTCATGGGACTGAGACGGGCCAGGCCCCGTTGCGGTCGATGCTGCCCACATCTCAAGCCTAACTATCTGCATTCAACATTCCTTTCGGTGGGCTCCCCCTCGCCCTACAGCGACGAATATGTCGCGTGATCAATATGTACACCCACACCTCGGAGCAGAAGGAGCACCGGCCGGTCGTATAGACGAACGTCATCCGGCGCCAGCGGCACCAACTCTGGCAGGCGTAATGGTTGAACGGCCCGATCTGTGGCACGCACTTCCACCTGAGCTGGGGGGGTCTATCGGGGTTGGGGCAGGCGTCGGGGACGGGAACGGGATCCGCGTCCGGCTCGGCGTCGGGCTTCGGGACGGGTGTGGCGGCTACGATGGCGGCGAGGGGGAGGGAGCGAACTTCATTGTGTTGGTGAGTGCGGCTCGTTGAGGGTGGGGACCAGTAGCCACAAGCCGACAATAAGTGTGAGCGAGCAGCGGCTCGAGCGGTGACCATGCGGCTAGACCGTCGCCTAGGCAGCAGAGTAGTGCAGTCGCTGGAACTTTATCTGATACCACTGCCTCTCCTGGTGCGTGGCGGCGACGGACCAAGGACGAGCTTCATGTCGAGCAGACCAGAGGTGTTGGTGCCTACGCTAACAGGTAGTGTAGGGGTCAAGCTCTGGGCTAGTCGACTGCGGCGGGACAGGTCCGGGCATCAAGTGGCACTCGTACGCTTGATCCATCCAACTTGACGTACATTCCTTCTGTATGGGCGCGCGTCGAGTCCGGAGGAGGCTTGGGTCCAGGCTGGTCAACCTGGGCTGGGAGGGGGCTGGGCCTCCGCCCCAGCGATGGCGAGCCGCGCGCCTGACGAGGGCAGCCACCTTCCGTATCACGCAGCTTGGCTGCCTCGCGCGACCTCAAAGCTGCGAGCCCAACACCTGCGCTCGTCACCGGAGGGGACTGGTCACATACTACAGTATCAACAAGCCTACGGCCGCGAGTCTAGCCCTCGACGCCGCGCTTGGCCTCCAGCAAGTCCTGGCAGCAGACATACGAGACGTGCACGCGGTAACACGCGTCCCACCCTCGCTGCTGGCAGTAGCGGTGGCACCCCTTTACGGTGTGGAGGGGCACGTTGCGGTAGCACCTGGTCCTGGGCGCGCGCTCGTCGAGCTCGTCGGTGCGCTCTGCCACCTCGGGGACGGGGGCAGCGAGGGCGAGGGTGGCCACGAGGACGGGGAGGAGCTTCATGGTGGCGCGTGGGTGTGAATGCGCGTGTGTGAATGCGCGTGTTTCAATGCGCGTGTGTGAATGCGCAACCGAGCGTCTTATAGCAGCTTGCTGCATGATCACGGGGCGAGAGGGTGAGAGTGTCTTGGCTTGGCGGGGCCTGGTTGTGGAGTTGGACATGTTGCTGGTGCCTCATTCACATCCGTGCATCCGTCACTACTGCTATCCTGCCCCTCGACTTACACCCCTACAGGTTAGCGACCGACCGCACACACCAACTCTCGGCTCCCCAGCAGCTTGAGCTTGCATCCTACTTGTAGCAGCAGCAGCACCGCGCGACGAGCGTAAACCGGTCGTACCTGCGATACTTGCAGTGGTCCTAGCACAGTCGGCGGCTGATGATGGCGGGGCGCAGACAGAGCCGGTCCTGCGCGTCGGCAGTGGCGAGGAGAGCGACGATGATGAGGCCGAGCTTCATGTTGGAGGTAGGGTTGGTGTGCGCGAGATACGTTTGTATGTTCGCAAAGTCCTGACACCAGCCTGGCAGACTCTCTCTGTGGCACCTGGTGGAAAGGTACCCCACGGGCCGGGCACGGAGCTTGTTGAGGACGATATCTCGCTGACCGGCAGTGCGGAATGGGGTCGGAAGTCGGAACGCCTCGTGCCTCCTTTCCTGGCCAAGTGATGTGGCGCTTCCTGCCGTCAGCTCACGTATCTCGACAGTAACTCCCCTGCGTCCGGCTAGTCCCTCGCGTGCAGCAGGATAGGAGCGCAGCAATGCAGCCCGGCTCGCCGATCCCACCGCCATCCCCGCACGCGCCGCACAGGCCGTGGAATGATTCAAACCCCGGCCTTCGATCACCCCTTCGATCACCTCGGCGGCCCATCGCCGCTCGCACCAATCACGTGCTGCTTACGTCAGCACGCCGGACGTCATGTTGGTGATCGGCGCCGCAGTCTGCACCTCGTCGCACCACGCCAAAGGTCTCACTTTCACCACAAACACCATGACGGGCGCGTCGTCCCCCTCCAACGAGGCCGCCTCGCCCGAGCACAACGACAAGAAGCGCCGGCTGAACACGACGCGCACGAGCCAGGCATGCAGTGGGTGATCGGGCGGCAGAGCTGATGTAGCGCGATGCCGGAGTCTCAAGATGAAGTGTATAGGCGCGACGGACCCGCCGTGCGTGCCCCTTCCCACCCTCCCCCTTCCCCCTCCCCTCTCCCCCCTACCTACCCACTCCTCTCACCAGCCGCCCCGCCCCGCCCGCTCGCTCGCCCGCTGACCCCAGATGCCGCCGCTGCCGCCGCACCGGTGCAACCTGCGACTTTGTGCCGCGCGCCAACGCCGCGCGCCCCTGGTCCCCCGGGCCGTACCCGAGCCACACGTGCACCGAGCTGTGGCGGAGCGAGGTCAACAACCGGCTGAAGCAGCTCGAGACGGCCAACGCGCGCCTCGAGGCGCTCCTCGCCGGCCGGGGCGACGCCGGCCCCTCCTTCGAGAATGGGCTCGACCTCGAGCTCAAGCGCCCCGAGCCCGTCGAGCCCGAGTTCGCCGGCGTCATGTCCGCCCTCGAGCGCCTCAAGCGCGAGCTGCCGGCCCACCTCGCGCGCGACGAGGCGTGGGCGCCCCACACCGTCACCACCCTCTGGACGTCGTGCGTGCCCCCTCCCCCAAAGCTGATGCAGATTCCGCGACCACATGCCCGGGCTGCACTTCTTCTCGGGGCAGGTGTCCTTCTCCCACCCGACCCCGCTCCT
Source organism: Cutaneotrichosporon sp. PK4640 (assembly GCA_023630115.1). Lineage (NCBI taxonomy): Eukaryota > Fungi > Basidiomycota > Tremellomycetes > Trichosporonales > Trichosporonaceae > Cutaneotrichosporon > Cutaneotrichosporon sp. PK4640. Next base: position 9,828 of record JAMALN010000378.1, on the reverse strand, counting down.
CGCCGTGTCGATCCTCTACGTCGCGACGGCACACTACACCCTGCCGGGGATGGGGCGGTTCCAGCCCGTCTACTTTGCGGCGTTTACGCGCGCGGTCGGGACGCTGGCGGTGCCCGACTGCCCGATCCGCGGGGTGTGCTCGGCCGGCGAGGACGGCGAGCCCGTCAGCGCCAAGTTTGACGACGTGCTCGGCATCATCCTCGTCGGGCTGCTGGCGCTGGGCTGGGTCGACACCGTCGGCATGTGGGTCAACACGGCCTACCGCCTCCTGCTAGACGGGATGGCCGAGGAGCGCAGCCGGCGCCTCCACGAGTGGCGCAGCCTCTGGGAGGGCCTGCGCACCATCGAGCTCGAGCACTCGAGCCTGCACCTCATCTGCCCCGCGCTGCCGCGCGATCCTCCCGACCCGCCCTTCTCGGGCCCCGAGCCCAAGGAGTCGCGCGACGCCGGCGGGTCCATCGGCCAGCTCCTGGCGATCATGCAGCGCTGCATGCCGAGATTCGTGGGCCGTGGCCTCCCCACTGTCTGGGAGACGGTGTGTGCCGCCCCGCGCGCGCAGCCCAACGTCAACGCCGAGCCAGAGGACATGGCCGCCATCCAGGCGTGGGCGCGCGAGATCGACGCGTGGTACAACCAGGTCGCGACTGACAGTGAGTCCACCGCCGGCGGGGCTGACTCCAGCTGTCAACTCGTCAAACTACATCCGGTCGATCACGCTGCTCAACTACCATCTGCACAAGATTTTCGTGCGCTGCCAACGTCGGAGGTCAGCTGACACCAGGTGCTCTCCATCTTCTTTCCGCTGCGAGGGATCTCGTACACGTCGGCGTCGGAACGCATCGAGCTGCTGCAGTCGGCGCGCGTCGTGCTCAAGATCGAGCAGAACTTTGACGTGTGGAGCTCGTGGGACCTTGTCGTGAGCTTTCTGGGGGTTTGAGACAGCTGACACCAGATGGTGACGAACGCGTCGCTCGTCCTCCTCCAGGCGTACTCGCAGGGTGCGGGCGAGCAAGAGGGTGAGCTTTGAAGAAATGGGGAAGCTCACACCAGATATCGACCTGATCCAGTACCACCTGAACCAGCTGAACCAGACGCACCAGACCTCCCCGAGCTTACGGCACACGCTGAGTACGCGCCTCGAGACGGCGCTGCAGGCGATGCGCACGCCCGTGCGCGCGCTCCGCCCCCTGCCCACCATCAGCCCCGGTGCTCCGCGCGACGGACAGGTCGTCGACTGGCAGTTCCAGCAGGGCCAGCCCATGTCCGCGCCCGTCATGCAGGACCGCGGCGGCTTCCTCTTCATGGACCAGGTGCCCGACCTCGGCATGCTGCCGGCCGTCCCGAATCTCGACGTCGACAGCAACGCTGTCGCCGAGTGGCCGCCCTTCCTCGTCAACCTCTTCGGGTACGACAACGGCGGCGCCCCCGGCCAGGCCTTCCAGGGCGCCATGTAGGACGCTCCGGTGTAGCTGTAGCATGATACATGTATTCTAGTGTCTACTTCTTCTCCTCGGTGTATCCGCGCGCGACGCCCGTGCGGCCCTGCTCGAGCGTCGCCGGCTCGTCCATCCCATACCGCGGCTCGAGGCCCTGGAAGCTGCGCGTCGCGAGGAACATGGACCCCGCCGACTCGAGCTTGGCGAGCGACATGTCGTTGTTGCGCAGCGCGACGTCAGTGCCGCCCTCGCGCGCCTCGTCGTCCGCACCCCCGAACGTCTTGCGCGTGCGGTACCCGCCCGTGACGAGGGAGAACTCGAGCTCCTCGTCGCCCTCTGGGGGCGCGGCGACGCGCTCGGACGCGACGACGGCCGCAGCCTCGTCCAGCGCGGCATTGAGGTCGAGCGTCCACGCGGCCGGGTCCCACACCCCCGCCTTGCCCTTGAGCGCGAGCGTGAGCTCCCACGGCGTGATGATGGGCCGCAGGAAGTCTTTCGAGTCCACCACCCCGCCCTCCCCGCACCCGACGAGCACGAAGCACTCGATCTCGGCAAAGTTTGCCAGCTTAGCGGGGTTCAGCCGGCCCACGGAGAGGGTGTACGACTTCTTCTTGGCGAGGCGGAGGGCCTCGCGGAGCTCGGCGACGAGGGCGCGCGACGACGCCAGCCCGACGTTGCCGACCACCAGGCCGAAGACGTCCGCCGCCATCGCCGAGTGCAGGGCGAAGAGGCGGCGGGAGAGGAGGCGCGACGAGGCGGGGTGCACCGCCCAGGCACCGCCGTCGGCGTTGAACGCGTACACGGGGTTGGTGGCGTGGTTCATCTGCAGGTTGAGGAGGGAGCGGCCCTCGGGGCCGAGGTAGAGGAGGACGGTGTCGGCCATGTCCACGCCGGGTGGGGGGGCCAGGCGGCGGAGCGCGGGCGCCTTGCCCTTGCCCGTGGAGGGGCTTGGGGCGGGGGCGGAGGAGCAGCACGACGATGCGGCGGGAGTCGAACATGAGGCGGGGGCCGCAGCGGACGCGGCGCCAGAGCCACAGCATGTAGACTCCTCCTGCTTCTCCGAGCAGCACGAGCCTGCCTCCTTCTCCGTCTTGCAACACCCCGAAGACCCATTGCTCTGCCCCGCCGCCGCGTCCGCCGTGCGCACCAGCTCCGGCCGCTGGATCGCCGCAAACGACACGGGCACGGGCCAGTCCCCAAACGCGGCCTGGATCTCGTCCGCGAGCCAGTCGTGCGCGACATCCCACACGACCAGGGCGCCGCGCTTGGCGTCCTCGCCCTCGAACTCGCCGGCCGCGGCGTCCTTCAGCGCGGCGGCGGCGGCGCGCACGTCGAGCGTCTGCCGCGGGAACACGTAGTGCACGGGGATGGCGTCGGTGCTGGGGTCAGCGGGCCATGGTAGCTATAGAACTGGGAGGCAACTCACGGAGTCAAGCACGCGTGCCCGTAGTGCACGAGCAGGTCGGCGGGGAGGTGGAGGCAGCTGAGGATGTCGGGGCAACATGCGCCGTACGTGCTGTCGGCGAGGACGTAGGCCTGCGCGCCGGCCGGCGCGATGATGGCCTGGAGCGCGCGGTACACCGCCACCGAGGAGGGGAGGAGCTCGTCGGGGAACTGGAGCCCGATCGTCTTGAAGCCCCCGTCGAGGATGAGCTGGGCCGTGTGCGTGATGTCAAAGGCCGCGTCGAGGGAGGACGCGGCGTCGCCCATCGATGACGGGCCGGCCTCGGCGGGCGCGCCGACCTCGACGTCCTCGAAGGCGTGGGCGGACGAGGTGTAGAATGCGTCGGACATTGTTTGGTGGTGAGATGGTCGAGATGAACTGTGCGTCCAAGATTTTGTCAGCAGCAATCCGCACTTTTCAGGCACGGGTGGCAAGGTTGCCAGACCGATACTTCCGCGTCCCGAACTGTACTTGGTAGTGATGAGCGTCGCATCACCATCATGAAGGTAGCCGTGGACGCCGAGATCCAACGGTCTATAGAGAGGCGGCGGACAGCAAGGGGCTTGTGGCTGCCAAGCATAGCCGATGTTTGGGACTGCCAAGACTCTCCTCAGAAGACACCGTTGACGGCCAGCTTTCCGGTGGCACTCACTCACAGCTGCGAATGACAATATGCATGGTTCCCTAAGAGACATGGGCAGCACTGGGCTGATGTATGTGATGATGGATGACAAGATGGTAGGTGATGCTGTAGTGTCCGAGGCGGAGGTGCGCGCTCGTCGCCCTCAAGCCTTCTCGGAAAGCTTGTTGGCCCCCTTCTGCTTCTTCTGCTTCTCCTTGTACTCGACGTACGCGTAACACGCACCACCACTGAGCGTGAGGCAGATGCCGATGCCGTTCGTGATCGTGATGTGAAGGTTGAAGAGGATGACAGCAAGCGCGATGGTGAGGACCTGCTTGCAGTTGGCCGAAACGGTCATGGTGAGCGCACCGGCCTTCTTGTTGGCGGTGAAGGACACAATGTTGAGACCGCACGCGATGATGCCGTTCACGAGCAGCGCGACCGCCTTGGAGCGCGTCATCTGCGTCGCGCCGTAGCGGCGCACACGCTCCAACTCGCCAGTGTACCAGCTGTAGAAGACACACTGGACGAACGCGAGCGGCGACATGCGCATGAGGAGGTCAAGCGGGTGCTAAGGTCAGCGATGCCAGCTCCTGGTGGGGCAACGTACCAGCTTGAGGCGACCACCTCCACCCGTCTGGATCAGGTTCGTGACCACGGTCTTGAGCGCGGCGAGGAACGTGCCGAGAAGGGTGAGGATCAAGCCCCATGCCGTGAAGTAGTAGTCACCATAGGTTCTGTGGCGTCAGGAATCTTTTCCGAGGCTTCTCCGGGAAGTCTGGGACTTACGCAAAACCAACGCCGGCAACAACGGGCAGCAGGCTGACAATCTTCGTGACGCTGATCTTCTGGCGCAATAGGACAGCCGTGATGAAGATTGTGAATAAGGGCGTCGCTGCGCGTACGACCTGGTGGAACTGGAAGTACGTCAGTCAAAGCCAGGGCGACAAGCAAAAGCGAGACTCACTGGCACAGTCACGAGCTGCAAGGAGATGTTGCTAACCGCAATGTTGATCGTGTACAACACGGAGAACGCGGCGAGAATAAGGTTCTCCTTCTGGGTCAACCGCGCAGGAGTCTAGGGTGTTAGTTCCGAACAAGCTCACACCGTTGTCAGACTCACAAAGGCTCCGCGTTCCAGGGCGATGTAGCAGCCAGCGCAGCCTGACAGCGCGTGTAGCCCAGTCAAAGTCTGAATCAGTCAGCATAGATCTCGCGATGACGACTCACGTAGGCGAAAGGGAAGGATACCAGGACCACCTTGTTGAACAGCGTCAGACCCAGGTTGAAGAAGAAGTACATGCCGAGCCAGTACGGCGTCGAGCCGATGAAGCCCGTCGAGGCTGCGCCCTCGTCTTGGGCGGGGTAAGCGCGGATGCCGTTGGCGCCCGAGAGTGGAAAGGCGTCAGTGTACGGCGAGTCGCTGTACGCCGGCGAGTCTCTCCTCTCGTGGGGTGTGGACCCCTCCGAGTTCGGTGTCGGAGGCGTCCCCGGGATTAGCCCTCTTTCAGTCTGCACTCTTGGCATGTGCCCGCGGTGCTGGGTTGTTGAGGAAGGCTGGGCGGAGCTCGTGTACGCCGTGGAGTCGGGGCGGGGCGAGCGGTCGCGGGGCGAGAACTGGCGGGAGGGAATGTCGTCGGAGAGATCGACGGTGGAGGGGACATTGTTGCTGCCAGAGAAGCTGAGCCCGATAGAGTTGGAGCTCTTGTGCCCCAAGGGGGCTGGGTGGATGTCGGTCATGGACTGGAGTCTCGGGGACAGCTGGCCTGGGGTCTGGAGGTTGGGGCTCTCAGGAGGGGATGCCGAGGCGCTGTTCGAGGACGAGTATTGCGAGGGAGCGGCAGACATGCGGAGAAGGAAGGACGCGCTGTCCTATCGATGTCGACCGAGAAGAGGGCAGGTAGATAGCACAGCTGTCACTGCCCTTGCGGTTTCGGCTTCGGTACGCGTCGGGGTGGGACGGTCCGAACGATGCGAAGGTTGTTGTTGCGAAGCGCGAGTGGGGGAGACACCTATGCGAGGGCTATCGCTGTGCCGGGCGATCGGGCAACTGCGGGGCGTGCGAGAGAGTTGAAACGCGTCAGAGGGGCGCGTGGTGCTGCGGCGCAGCAGGTGTGTATTCGCGTGTGTGTGAGAGTGAGGGGGAACACTTGATATCTCGCCGCCAGCGACTGGAATCAAGAAAGTGTGGGGGTCGGGCGCGGGGTTGCCTGGCGCTCGGGACGGGGTTGAACGAGTGTACGAGAGTTGGAACGAGGCGCGGTGACAAGAAGAGATCGGTTGTTGAACAAGAGGTGAGGGATGGAGGGATGAGGGAAGGATGTCGGATTGCCAGACACGAGGGCAAGGTGAAGGTTGGAGGTTGCAGGACGAGGGACGACTGCGCAGCACAGAGCAGAGATAGCCAAGGACGTCTGAGCGCTAGGGCTAGGGCGATGAGGTCCGTGGCGCTGATGCCGACGTCGTTGCTCCTCGGGTGGTATCCGTGGATTGTGGAGGGACGAGTTGCGAGATTTGGCGCCGGGGTAATGTGACGGCGTGGGCGTGGGTATGGGTAGTGTGTGGGGGTTGTGTGGTAGTGACAAGAAGGTGCGAGATGAGTAGGTGTATGCAATGGCAAAGAAAGTAGAGAGAGAGACAAGGTGGGAGAGGCTGGAGGAGGAATGGGGAGGTAGAGTTGGATGGTTGGAGAAACGTGTAATCTCTGGGCAGTCCTGGGCAATACGCCGCGGCTCAGTGCTGGCGTCCTGGGTGGTTGAATTGAGTGCGTCGACACTCGGTACGGTGAGGGCAAGGGGAGGCGGCACGACGGCCGCCGGTGTGGGCGGGGCGGGCGAGCGGCGGGGCAGAGGGCCGGAGGGCGGCTCAGAGTGAGAGGGAGAGAGCAAGGGGACTGAAAGGGAAACGGTTGCTGCGGAGGCCGAAGTCGACAGGGGCTATCCTACCTATCCTGGGGTATCATGCACCAAAGACAGGGAATGTTCAAAGGGCGCTAAGGGCCCAACGGCACGAGGGGTTGCAGCGGACACTCTGACGCGACAAACTCACCCAGCTCAACCACACAACCCCGTGGCCGCTAACGCTTTGACCACGCAGGTAGTGAGACTGCTAGCTTGTAGAGGTTCCATTGTCGAGTCTCCAAACTGCTGGGCTTGTTGAGAGATCCTCGGGAAGGTATCAGATCTAGCGAGGCTATAGAGAGGCTATAGTCTTGAGCAGGAGATGAGGGATTGACGCAATCAATTAACCATCAGTCTCAGGGTAGTAGGTGACCTGACATGACCCGCTGCCTTCTTGGCTATCTTCTCGACGCGCCATCTCTCCTTGCCATTCAGCTTGAGGGAGGGGCAAAAGAGAGAATGGAGTCTCGGCGGGCCTCGGTCCTGCGCCTGATGTACTGCCAACTTGCGCTCGTCTTACGTTCCGAGAGAGCTATCGCACGCGTAGTCTGCCGTGTGTACCATAGATCTGCAGGGCACAGGGGTAGAGAACTCGCTTCACGATCCCGGTGGGCGCGGTGGGGCGAGATCTGTGTTGCCATCGACCGAAGCTTAAGCCAGCCGGGGATTGGGTGGAGAGAGAGGGAGGGGGGTGGGTGGTGGGGCATTCGGCGACCTTCAGCGAGCTTCGTCTGCGAGCGGAGCGAGCAACAAAGGTTGGGGAGGGGTGGGCGGGCAAGCAATCTCCAGTAGACGACAGTGGCAGACCCGGAAGTGGAGGGCTGGGCGCTAGCCATCTGCAAGGTTGGCTGGGTGGGATCGGTTCTCAGCGCAGTTGATACAGGCACAGAGTAAGCCAAACCCACCCCACCAAGCAACTCTGGTGCCGGCAACATGCATAGAGTTTGCTGGCCGTTCCTGTTGCGCAGCATCAGCCCGCCAACAGCTGTCTACAGCCTACTCCCGCCCCTCCCGTGCCCGACTTTTGTTCCACCTCGCACCCGTGCAGCCGAGCCGCGCGAGCCGGATTCCCGTGTCCTTCAGGTGCAGGCGTGCATGTGCCCGCAGCACCTGACCGAGGAAGCCGATCTCTTCTGAGGTGATCTATGGTGTGCGGCGATCACTGTCGATTGTCGATCTGTCTATAGCTTTCTACCAGCAGCGAGCGAGTGTTGCTGCTCTGGACACGATGCGCGCCAGTGTGCTCGTGTGAGGATGTGAGAAATGGGGTGGGTGGATTCGCGTCGCGTCGGGTTGCAAGGTTCGCGTTGCTTTCACATCCAGGCCTGCCCCAAAATCGCGCCAACATGATCAGAGAAGCACAGGCAAACACGTGCACCACGTTTTAGGAACTTTGCAGAGTGGGGCAGACGAAGTGACTTTGGCCAAAGTGCCACTCGTCTTTTCCCGCAATTCACCGCAGGATTTTGGTCCCGTCCCAAACTCGGATGGGTGGAACGGTGGGTGGTGAGTGCAGCGACCTCGACGTCCGACTTGGCCCTATCCCTCAACACCCCCCCAAAAGTGCGTACTCGACGACACCGACAGCGACGACGAAAGTGTGCTAACCACCTGCTCTGCCCCGACTCTGCTCGATCCCGATTCTCGCGTTTCCCCCATCTCCCCATCTCCGCCCGTGCCCCCGCTACGCCAATTTCGCACTCGAACTTTCGCACTTGTCTCGCGCGCGCGTTCCCACTCCAGATGTCGACCTTCTCGTCCCAGCCCATCGTCATCGACGGCAAGGGCCACCTTCTCGGCCGCCTCGCTTCGACCATCGCCAAGCAGGTGGGTATCTGGCGCCTCGAGACGCGGAGGGAGAGATTTTGGACGGGAGCGGATGCCTGGGAAGAGCAGCGAGGAGGGCCGCGGAGAGGATCTGCAGCGCGCGCGGCCGGTGCAGCGTCGAGCGCAGGGGCTGCTACGCTGCGCTGTGCGGTTCGACGCCCGCTAGCCGTGTCTGCAGATTTCTCACACCGGCATGAGATGTGTCGGGCGACCCTTGAGGAGCAACTTTTTGCCCGTCGACACAGTGCTAACGCTCCAGGCTCTCTCCGGCCAGAAGGTCTCGGTCGTCCGCTGCGAGGAGATCAACGTCTCGGGCTCGTTCTTCCGCAACAAGCTCAAGTACCACGCGTACCTCCACAAGCGCCACATTGTCAACCCCAAGAAGTCGGGCCCCTTCCACCACCGCGCCCCCTCGCGCATCCTCTTCAAGGCCATCCGCGGCATGATGCCCCACAAGACTGCCCGTGGCGCCGCCGCTATCCGCCGTATCTCGCTCTACGACGGTGTGCCGCCCGCCCAGGACAAGGTCAAGAAGATGGTTGTCCCCGCTGCGCTCCGCGTCCTCCGCCTCAAGCCCGGCCGCAAGTACGCTACCCTTAAGCGTATCTCGCACGAGGTCGGCTGGGGCTACAAGGACGTTGTCGACCGTCTCGAGGAGAAGCGGAAGGTCAAGGGCCAGGCCTACTTCGAGCGCAAGGTGAGATACACCTCCACAACAATGCTGACGATGCAGGAGGCTGCCCGCAAGCTCCGCGCCAAGGCCGCGGCCAACGTTCCCCAGAACGAGACCCTCGCCAAGTTCGGCTACTAAGCGTGTCTTCTCGTTTGCATATAGGGGGTAGCATGCGGGAGCGACTTTGGGATACTGGTCGGGTCGCCGCGCATGCAATGATGACTTGCCGCGGCTCGCGCTGGTGTTCTGGAGATGTACTTTTGCCATCAACAGTGGCGTGGGAGTGGGGAGTGGTGCGTGAGGGCAGTGAGGATGTCAGGCGGCCAGAGGGGAGGACAGCACGATGAGGAGGTCAGCAACCGAGGGCGGCGAGCAAGTGCGTCAGACGACATCTGTGCATGGGATCTTGGCGCGTCGAGCTGCAGAACATGAGTCTTCAGAGCGCGTTCCGCGCATGCGCCGCCGTTTACTAGGTGGCGTTTGGCTGCTGTTGCTCTGCTGCTCGCATGGCAACCGAGCAGTCACACATCTCGAACTTTGGAGCGGGACCAAAAAGTTTGGACAGTCGCGTTCTTGCGGTCAGGCGAGGGGACTAGGGGAGATTAGGTGGAGGCAGCAGGACGAGAGGTGGATCGGCGCTGGCCGAGATCAACCCAGTTAACCCAGCCATGCCAGCCAACTCCGGCTAACCCCCATGCCGAGCCCCGCAAACCGCGTTCTGCGCGTCTTGCCCACTACCATCTCTCATCGTTGCTCTTCTCCCGTCTACTCACAACTCACACAATGCTCGAGTACATCTACGTGTGCCGGCACGGCTTCCGGTACGCGCTGCGCGTGGGCGAGCTGACCCCAGCCTCTCGGACGGCTCGAACTGGACGAGCCAGCACCACGCCGCGCCGACGGGCATGGACCGCGACTACCCCGTG
>JAMALN010000377.1:0-34092 GCA_023630115.1 Cutaneotrichosporon sp. PK4640 | reverse complement strand
CAGGCCGTCGCGGCCAACAAGTCGGTCGTGTTCATGGGCGACGACACGTGGCTCAACCTCTTCCCCTCGAGCTTCAGTGCCGCGTACCCTTACGACTCGTTCAACGTCGAGGACCTGCACACGGTCGACAACGGGGTGATCGAGCACCTCTTCCCCCACCTCGAGAAGGGCGGGTGGGACGTGCTCATCGGGCACTTCCTCGGCGTCGACCACGTCGGCCACCGCGTCGGCCCGGACCGCGACACGATGCGCGACAAGCTCGCGCAGATGGACGCCGTCCTTCGCCGCGTCGTCGCCGAGCTCGACGACGACACGCTCCTCGTGGTTCTCGGTGACCACGGCATGAACCCCAAGGGCGACCACGGCGGCGACTCGCCGCTCGAGACGAGCGCCGGCCTCTGGCTCTACTCAAAGTCGACGCCGATCAACCACGCCGCCGGCAGCTCGTCCTACGACGACCAGCAGCTCCGCCAGATCAACCAGATCGACCTGGTGCCCACGCTCGCGCTCATGCTCGGCCTGCCCATCCCGTTCAACAACCTCGGCAACATCATCCCCGAGGTATTCGCCGACGAGCCGGAGAACTTTGCCGCCGCCGCCCGCGCCGTCACGACCCAGATCGAGCGCTACATCCACGCGTACGGCAACGCCGCCGTGCTCAACACGTTCACCGAGGCCCGGCGGGAGTACGCCGAGGCGCTCGGCTCGGGCATCCCCGTCCTCGCGGCGGACGCGGACATGAACACCAACACGCGCGTCCTCGCAGCCCTGCGCGAGCTCTGGGCCCAGTTCAGCGTGCCCCACATCGTGATGGGCGTCGTCCTCCTCGCCCTCGGCGTCGCGGCCACCGTCGCGCTCTACCTCGGCGTGCGGAACGGCGGGCCCAAGTGGGACCAGTACGTGCGCATGGCGCTCGACACGGCCGTCTCGGCCGGCGGCAGCGTCGGCTCCGTCGCCGGCACCGTCGCAGGCGTGTACACCCGCGAGCCGATCCAGGGCCTGCAGGTCTTCTTCTCGGTGGCAGTGGGCACGGCCAGCGCGGTGCTCGCCGCGCCGCTCCTCGTGCGCGGGACGTGGAGCGCTTCCATCACGGGCACGCTGCAGCAGGCGATCGGGCCGATCATCCTCCTCCTGCACGCGCTGTCGTTCGCGTCCAACTCATTTGTGATGTGGGAGGATAGGATGGTCGTCTTCCTGCTCGTCTCCCTGGCCCTCTTCCACGTCCTCCGCGCCCTCATCGCGCCGCAGGCGTCCCTCCGCCTCCGGATCCTCGGCTTCGGCCTCCTCCTCGCCTTCCTGGCGCGCACGCTCGGCCTCTCCACCGTCTGCCGGGAGGAGCAGCAGCCGTACTGCACCGTGACGTTCTACGAGGCCAACGGCGCGCCCCAGTGGAGCATTTACGCGATTGTCCCCTTCATGTTCATGCTGCTCCCGCGCGTGATCGCGCTCGTGCTCGGCTGGAGCAAGTCGTACTCGGGCCCCGCGCCCGTCTTCGTCGCGGTCATCTGGCGCGCCGTCATCCTCCTCGGCGCGCTGTACTGGTGCCTCGAGTGGATGGAGACGTGGGACGGCCTCGTGCCCGAGCGCATCCCGCTCGTCAAGAGCATCAAGCTCTGGCTCGCGCGCTTCGCCATGTCCGCCGTCTTCGGCCTCATGCCCTACCTCTGGGCGAGCTCGGGCCTGTGCCTCGACATCGAGCGCGAGAAGGACCAGACCGGCGCCCGCGAGGACGAGGTCACCGTCCTGGGCTTCGGCAACGCCTTCGGCTCGACGTACCTCCTCTTCGTGCTCATCGCCTTCTGTCTCGTGCAGCTGGTCAGCACGCCGCTCGCGCAGATCGTGCTGGGCGGCGTCGTCGTCGCCGTCGTCGCCCACCTCGAGCTGACCGACTCGCAGCGCGACGCCGTCCTCCTGCACTCGGGCTTCGCCCAGGCCGGCGGCGACGCGGGCGGCCCGGGCGCGTTCGACGGGCTGCCCCGCGACGCCATGGTCCGCCCCTCCTTCACCGACGCGGTCCCGCTCGCCCTCCTCTCCCTCCTCGCCTTCTTCGCGACGGGCCACCAGGCCGTCCTCGCCACCATCCAGTGGAAGGCCGCCTTCGTCGGCTTCGAGACCGTCACGTACCCCTGGTCGCCCCTCCTCGTCATCCTGAACACGTGGGGCCCGACCGCGCTCGTCGCCCTCTGCGTGCCCCTGCTGGCCGTGTGGAACGTGAGCCCGCGCCCGAACGGCTCCGTCCCGGTCCTCGGGCACACGCTGCAGATGGCCCTCGCGTTCTCGACCTACTTCGCGGCCATCACGCTCGCGTCGGCGGTCACGGCGGCGTGGCTCCGCCGGCACCTCATGGTGTGGAAGGTGTTTGCGCCGCGCTTCATGCTCGCGGGCGTCACGCTTGTTGTCGTCGACGTCGCGCTGCTCGTCGCCGTCGGGTTCGGGCTGCGCGTCACGAGCTGGAAGGTGTGGAGGACGTTTAAGAGCCTGAGCGTGTAGCCGAGGCGTGCACAGCAGGCAGGCGGCGTGGCGCTTGGCCACGCCGCAATCATAGCCATAGAAACAACATAGCCATAAGAACCATGCATTAAAGTCTTGCCGCGAGCGTGTAGGCGTCATGAGACGACTAGGAGCGCACTCGGATCTCGCCACCTCGATGTGAGTGCGCCGATTTCCTGGTACCACCCCACCCTGTCAGCAGGACCTCCGCCTTCCACGAGTGTCGGCCGCACGCTGCATACGGCGAGGAGCGAGACCGAGATCAGAGGAACCCATGGACTTGGCAGCGATCCATTCCAAGCGTCATGAGTTATGAGTTGGTCGGAGTGCCACAGTGTGGCGGTGGACCCCTCTGGCAGTCACTGGGGTGGGCTCCAAAAATAAATCTGCTCCCACGCTCTCGTCTTTGGTACTGGGAGATGCGGGGGGCCTAGGACTCCCGAACTGGCCTTGCGCGCGCTCCACAAAGGCGCTTGTTGACGAGATATTCGAGGTGAAGTCTGGGTGCGTGCAGTAGGTGGCGGAAGCAGATGGATGGTGGTCCGCTCCGCAGCCACGCATCACAACGCCATCCATCCTATCATCCAAGACCCTCACGCAACCCGATAACGCGCGCGCCCGTCACGCTCGCGACGCGAGCGCGCTCGATGTCCTGAGCCAACTGACGGACACACGACGGAGAAGCATTCGGCGCCCCTGGCCTTATCCTCCTGCCAAGCCGCAGGCATTCCGCCAGCCACCCGCCACCAATACACTGCCCCTGCCGCGCCGCGCGCAACACCTCGCGCTCGCCCCGCTAAGGTACAAATACATGCGCAAGCGCTCTATAGGGGGCCGGTTAGCGGCGGATCGAGTCGTAGCTGGTGTCAGCGGAGGTCTTTGCGGAAGCGAGGGGCGGGATCGGGTGCAGCTCGGGCGCGGTCCGGCACAGGCACTCGGCTGTGGGTCGCTGCTCGCCCTCGCCTGCGGCTCGGGCTACTCACTTTGGCGGGATCTCCTGCATGTCGTCCGAGGGCTCGGAGAGCATGTCCGTGTGCTGGTAGACGCTCTGGCGGCCGTCGCTGGGCGCCGAGCGCGGCGGCGAGGTCGGGTACCCCTGGTGGTGCTGCTGCGAGTAGGCGTCCTCGTAGTGGCTGAGGCGGGAGCCGCCGGCCGACGACGACATGCCCGTCTGCTGGGGCGATATGGGGCCCATGGCCTCGCGGTGCTTGGCCGCCGCGCCGGCGGTCATGCCCGCAGCAGCGCCGCCGGCAGCGGCGTACCCGCCGTAGTTGGCGCCGCCGTACATGTAGTCGCGGGCGTCGGGCATGTTCATGCCCTGCATCTGCATCGTGTCGCCCGGCTGCATGCCCGGCGACATCTGCAGGCCCTGGTTGTAGTCGTAGCCGTAGCCGTGCCCGTGGCTCGAGTCGTAGGGGAACGGCTCGATCGTCGTCTGCTCGCCGGGCATGCCGACCGAGGGCGAGGTGGGCGCAATGTCGAGCGGGTCGGCCTGCGAGTGGCGCGTCGAGTGGTGCGGGTCGAACATCTTCTCGTCGAACGCGACCTCGCGGTTCTTCTTGCGGCGGTACAGGAGGAAGGCGATGAGCGCGGCGATGACGAGCGCGCCGCCCACGCCGCCGACGACGCCGCCGACGATCGCGCCCGTGTTGTTCTTGTGCGGCGCGGACACGGCGACCGCGCTCGTCGACGCCAGCCCGCGCGAGTCCGTCACCGTCACGTACTTGTACGAGGTGCCGCCGCCCTCCTCGACGACGGACGTGCTCGTCTGCCGCCCGGGCGTGTTCGTGGGCGTCTGGGGCTGCTCGGGCGCGCTGGTCGGCGTCTCCTGCGGCTGCGTGGTCGTGTCGGGCGGGGGCTGCGAGGGGGTCGGCTGCTCGCTCGTCGTGGGCGTGTTGGGCGGCGGCTGCTCAGACGTGGGCGTCTCGGGGGGCGGCTCCGAGATCGTGGGGGTCTCGGGGGGCGGCTGGGAGGTCGGCGTGTCGGGGGGCGGCACCTCGCTGCTGCCGCCGCCGCCGGGGTTGGAGGTGGGCGGCTCGGAGGGCGTCGGCCCCGGCGTCGAGGGCGGGGGCGGGGACTGAGGGGGCGGGGCTGAGTCTGTAAGCTCGGGGCCGGAGGAGGAAGAGGGCTGGGGCTGCTCGGACGGGGCGGGCTCGGAGACGGGCTCCGACGGCCCGGGGTTGGGCGCGGGGGACGACATGGGGCAGGGGGAGGGGTTGAGCGGCCAGCGCTACGTTGTCGGCAATGACAAGAGTGAGATGGGGCGCAGGCGCAGAAGAGTGGGCGCAGAAAGAATGTGCGTGCGGGTGCGAGGCCGATCGACGGAGGTGTGTACAACGACCAAGACGACGAGAGACGGGTGGCAAGTCGTCACACGTCGTCCTCGCTCGCTGTTCGCGCGCTGCTCGCGTGCCCTCCCTGCAACGTGCGGACTGCGGACTGCGGCCACTCTGCCAGCGCTACCCCCGCGGCCCGGCTTCGGCCCTTGCCTCGGAGTGGGGTCTCACTAGCCTCATGTCACCCGAACCGCGCAGTCCGCGCGCACCTGCGCCCCAGTCCTGCACTAGCGACCCTTCTTCGCACCCCCACGTAGGGTGCAGATGTGCACACAACGCCTCCGAAAACCTGCACGCCCCGATCGAAGAAGCACTCACCGGAGGACATGTTGAGGAGGAGTGGGCGATCGCGAGAGAGACTGCTTGCGCTTGGCGAGGATTTGGCCGCCACTGTCTTTGAGGCCAGAGGATGTCCAAAAGGAGGTCTTGCCCAACACGCACACTGCCCAAGGATCAACACTCAGGAGCACAGGGACCCGCCCTGTTTCAAGGGACCGTCGTGTGGTGAGGTAATCTTCCGCTTGTAATGCCCCCCCTAATCCCCCGCCTGCGTGCTATTGAAGAATTGCGCGGCTTAATTACCTTACGCGATCGCTCCACCAGCTGAGGGGGCGGGTTCGGAGGCAGCTTGCGGACAGCTGGGGGGGAAGGAGGAGGAGGGTGGGAGGGCGGGGTGTGGATCCGGCGTGGTGTGGATCCGGCATACCGACCGGCTCGCCCTCCTGCTGTCACCATTCCGCCGCACTGGCGCGCCGCACGGACTGCGGACCGACATGGAGCGTTGCCAGGCCCAGCAGGCCCGGCACGGTGGCGTGGAGCCGCCCGGCATGGCGGTTGCATGGTTGTTTGGACACGGCGCCGGGACGCGGAAGAGCAGAGTTAGCTCGGGCGGGCGTGCGACGTGTGCCTTGACCCAGTGCCGATCCGACGCCCGAATTATGCGTCCGTGCGCTGGCTGCGCATCGCTGATCGTCGCTGGTGATCAACATGATCAGCGATGCGATGGGCGATCCGAGGCACACGCGGCGGTGCGGTCGGGCCTCTGTGCGTCTGGTCTCATCACGCTTCTCCCATCTCACCTGCATGCCTGTAGCGCCTCGTTTCGGGCTTCTCACCGCCACCCATCGCCTTCGGTCTCACCCAGCCCCATTCTCACGGTCCACCACACCGACTCCCACGCTACAGCGCATCAATGCATGCTATGTGGTACAGTGTGTCTCGATGGTGCTTGGGTGCTTGGGGTCCTCTGCTATGCTCTCCTCCATGCCTCCTGCGCTCGGGGTGGCTCTAGACTCTACTCTGCTCCTACGATCCTACAACTGGTGCACGTCTCGTGTCGAGTCGCGCTCAGTACGGCAACGCGTCGTTGTTGTTGTGGCTGGGGCGCGGCCGCTTGTCGGGCCGCCCGCCCCACTGGTCGTCTCCGGGACGCTTCGGGGGCCGCGGCCCCCCGCCAAAGCTCGGTCCGTGGGTGGGGCGAACGCCGCCAGCGAGTCTAAACCCGCCGCCAGGAGGGCCGCCGAACCCTCCTGGACCACCTGGCCCGCCCGGCCCACCAGGCCCTCCAGGTCCGTGGCCTCCGTGACCTCCGTGACCTCCGTGGCCGCCGTGCGGCCCGCGCATCGGACCACCGGGTCCTCCTAGGCCACCGCCACGGCGGTTGCCGCCCAGCGCGAACGGCGGCGCGGGCGCGAAGCCGCGGCCCATTCCCTGCGAGGCGGGGGAAGGGTACGCTGGTGCGCTTGGGAGCGAGTTCGGCGGAGGGGGGCGGTACGCCGGCGGGCGGGGATGCATCTGCCTCCCCTGGGGATGGTGTGCAGCCGGAGGCGGGCGCGGCTGGCTCCAGGCAGGCGCCCCGCGGGGCGGCTGCGCCGGTTGCGGCGGCGGCACCGGCATGTTGCGGTCGCGACTCGTCATCTCGTGGCTGGACTCGACGACGGGGATGCTCCCGATCTTGGCCGGGAGGGGGTTGACCGTGAACCACGGGTGCTCGAGCGCCTTGACCGCCGTCGGGCGCCGCGATGGGTCGAGCTGCAGCAGCTGGCACATGAGGTCGGCGCCCACTCTGTCCATCCTGATGTCAGTTGACGCCTGTTGTAGTAACTCACTGCCACTGGCGCGCACACTGCAGCAGGGGCGGACCCTGCGGCGTCTTGTCCCACGCGTAGCCTGGGAGTTCGGCGTGGCCGGGCAGCTTGTCCCACCCGGGCCAATTGGTCTGCGAGGGCGGGCCGGTTCTCCAGAAGATCTTCTTGGGCTGGTCCTGCTCCGAGTGCCCCGCGAAGATCGGCTCGCGATGGTACATCTCACCGAGTATGCAGCCCATCGACCACATGTCGACTGCGGTGCCGTACTTGTTGTCGCCGAGGAGAAGCTCGGGCGCACGGTACCACCGCGTGACGACCATGTTGGTGTACTCGTGCGGGCTGTGCTTGGGCATCGCCTCGACGCCCCACGTACGCGCCAGGCCAAAGTCGGCGATCATGGCGTGACCCTCCTTGGAGACGAGGATGTTGGCCGTCTTCAAGTCACGGTGGACAACGTTGTTGACGTGGATGTGGTGCAAGCCTTCGAGGATCTGCTTGAAGATCAACTTGGCGGTCGAGTGCGACATGCGGAAGTCCTTGTTGAGCAGGAGACCACACAGGTCGTGGTCCATGAACGGGAACACCATGAAGATGTCGCCGCGCTGGCTCCGGTCCGAGGGTATCTCTGGCGGGTCAGATGGCTTCAAACGTGTTACTCACTCCGATGGACGACCATGTCGAGAAGAGGGACAATGTTGGTGTGCTTGGGGAGTGTTTTGAGGATCTTGATCTCGCGCACGGTGGTCATCGACACGCCATCACGGTAGTTGTGCTCGATCAGCTTCTTGAGCGCGACCGTCTTCTTGCTCGCGAGCTCGACAGCCTTGGTGACGACGCCGAACGTGCCCTCGCCGAGCTTGGTGCCCATGTCGTACGCGGCCAGCGTCGTCGTGCCCTTGAAGAAGCGGTCATACTTGGCCTTCTCCTCGGCAGCGGTTGGGAAGCGGAACAGCTTGGGTCCGCCGCCATTCTTGTCCTTGCCCACAGGCGTGGACACGCGCGTGGGAGGGTCGACGAGGTTGCGGTTCGGCGCAAAGTTGCCGCTGGGGTGGGCGCGGTGGTGGCTCGTCGGGGGGCTCGGCGGGAACTCCGCCCCAGGGTGGGGTGGGGCCTGCGTCGGCGGAGGAGGGGGGGCGTCAGAAGGCGGCGGGGGCGGAGCGCCAGGGCTCGGCGGTGGAGGTGCACCGGCGGGAGGTGGGGGTGCGTCCTCGGGCGGGGGAGGGGGCGGCACAGATGGGCTCCTGGAGGGGCTGGGAGGGCGGACCTCTCCTTCCTCCGCGTCGCCAATCTCGCCCTCCTCGACCTCGGGCTTGGGCGGCGACGGGGCGCGTGGCGGTGGTGGCGTGCGTCTGCGCCGGACATCTACCTCGCGCTGGGGCTCGCGCTCGCGGGGTGGTGGAGAGCGGCCGCGAATAGGAGAGCGGGGCCTGGGCGGCGAACGCGGCTGGTAACTCGGCGACGGAGGTCTGTAGCTCTGCGCCTCACCGCCCCGGCGCCCGTAGCGGTCATCAGGACGGTCGCGACGCTCGTCGCGGCGGTCGTCACGACGGTCCCGCCACTCGTTGTAGCGGCGATCCTCCTCCCGGTCCCGCTGGTCCCGCTCGTAAGCGCGGTGCTCGCGGTCCATCTCGCGCTCAAAGTGGTTGCGGTCGCGCGGCAGCGGCGGGAGCGGGCTGCGGCTGCGCCTCCCGTACGGACTGCGGCGGCGCTCGCGCTCAAACTCGTAATGTGACCCCTGCGAGCCCTGCGAGCGGGCCGGTGAGCGCCGGCGCTCGGGGCGGTCGCGCTCCGGTGCGCGGTCGTACGGCCTGTCGTGGGGCCTGTCATGATGGCGGTCAGGCTGGATCGGCGGGAGACGCTCGCGCTCCGGCAGGCTGTTGGTATGCCGCTCCTGCGGGCGATCCGGCTGGCGCTCCGGCTGGCTGCCGTTTGCGCGCGGCGCCGCGCCGCGGATGCTCAGGCCCCGCTCGGCGCGGTGGTTGCCGAAGAAGTCGCGCGGCTCGTTCTTGGGCGGATTCGTCGGGTTGGATATCCTGGAAAGGAGCATCGGGGGCGGGGCCGCGGGCTCCGTCGTCCCGGGCTTGGGGGGGAGCGCGTGGGTCGGCCGCGGGAGAGATGTTGGCTGCTTTGCGGGGCTGCGCTTTGTGGGTGAGGCCGAGGTGCGCGATGGGCCGGGTCGGTCGAGGGGGTTGGACCACTCGGGCATGGTGGAGGAGGCGCTGGGCGCCGGTTGTGCTATTTGACGCCGCTCCGGAAAGGATGAGGATGGGAGAGGCAAGCGCGAGGTGGCGGATGGGGCAGGTTAGATGTCGCGATGGAGATGGAAAGAGATGGAGAGGATGAGAGAGAGAGATGATGCCGCGGCGTTGTTTGCACGCGGCACAATGTAAAGATTCGAGCGGTGGTAGGTGGTGGGTACAGAGTGACGAACTAGCAACACTTGTAGAGTACAGTGGTGTATGTGGGGGTGAGAAGCAGATTACCGTGCCTGTGTGGCGAGTCAATAAAGCGGAGGCAATTCTCCTAATCCACCTCATGGGCTAATGGGCTAGCCGTATTCAATGGTGGGCGGCCATGACTTGCTCATGACGGATGCGGAAAGCACAATGCACACTATCCCATCACCTACAGCATCCTCTGCCCCTCTGCCCCTCTGCCCCTCTGCCCCTCTGCCTACTGACCAAGCCCTAAAACACCTCACGCAGCAGCGGGCTCAGCCCCTCGTCCTTAGCCAGCTCGCGCGGAAACACCTTGCTCCCCCTCGCGATGACCCGCTGGATCTCCGCCTCGTTGGCCCCGCGCGCGCGGAGGCGCTTGCGCACCCGGTACCGGCGGCGCTTCTCGCGCTTCGCCGCCGCGCGGATGGAGGCCGCGAGCGCGCCCGCGCTCGCGAAGACGAGGTGCGCGAAGTGGCCCCAGGGCGGGTTGGGGGTGGTCGCGCGCGCGACGAGGTAGTCGCTGATGTTGACGTGGGCGCGCGTGTTGAGGAGGTGGCGCGCCTTGGTCTTGGAGGGGGGGAGGGGGGGCAGGTGCGGGTGCGCGGCGGGGTTGGCGGGGTCCTGGACTAGGCCGAACTGCTGTGAGCGCGGGGGAGATTGGAGGGATGGTGGGGTGGAGGGTAGGGAGGACTCACCTCGAGACACAGAGCCTGCCAGAGCGCAAGCAGACCATGGGTGGCGCGGACGGGCTCGTCGTCGCTGTCATACTCGCTGCCGCTCTCGCTGCTGTCGCTGACACCGCCGTTTCTCCCACCGTTGGCGAGATAGCTGCTGTCAGCTTGCGTTCATACCTGCTGAGACATACGCGACGACGGCGTCCCCGCCGCCGTCCATGAGGCGGAGGTTGCTGAGGGCGGCAGTGACGAGGTTGACGGCCATGTTGGAGGGTTGGCTTGAGGGGGTTGCTTCGGCGCGACTGGAAAGCGTTGAGGGGATGCTTGACGCAAGAGGGGCTTGATCAAGAGCAGTGAGGGGGACGAAGGAAGTGCAGGCTTTGTGACTGCCTTTATGCCACCTGCAAGGGCGAGGTGATGTTTCCTCGAAGGGAGGGCGCGGCGCGAAGACAGTGCGGTGGGCGCAGGCGAGGGCGGGATGGCCCGAGGAGGCGCGGCTGCCCTCCTCCCGCCCCGCGCCCCGTTGGAGTGGGAAGAGCAATGTGCGAGTGGAGGCGGGGTGCGGGGGCACGACGAGCAGGGCGACATGCGCGGCCAAAGCGCGTTCGGGGCGGGTCTGTTCGGGTGCGCACGGCTCGCCGGCAGTCACCAGTGACAGTGGAAATGACAGTGGTGCATCAACAATAATCAACAGTAGTCACAATGAAGGGTGTACAACCGTACAACTGTACAACATGGCAGCTGGCAATGGTATCCGGCGGGTGGGGCCGTTTTGAATGTCCTCAAATCGCGCTGCCTCTCGCTCCTACCCGCTCCTCCTTTCTCTTCCGCGCGTATCACTCGCCCTCTCTTGATGAGTCGCGCTCCGCCTGTAAGATTCTACGCGCCCTCGCGGCGGCGGCGGTAGCCAAAGTCCTTGAGGAGCGGGTGCAGCCACTCGCGCTTGACGTCGTCGATCTTGGCGAACTTGCGCCCGCGCTTCATGTCGCGCAGGAGCGCCGCGCCGCTGGGGTACACGAGGTCAGCATACTTGCCCACGGTGTCCTGGGCGTGGCGGGACCGGTCGTTGCGCGCGTCGAGGTACTCGAGGATGTTGACGTGCGTGCGGCTTAAGAGGCGGTCCGCCTGGGTGAGCGAGGTCGGGAGCGGCGGAAGGGTGGGCGTGGGCGTCGCGGAGCGCGAGGCCGTCGGCGTGCAGTCCGAGTCGCTGTCGGTGGTGGAGGTGCGGTGGCTCTCACTCTCAAAAGAGAACGAGTCGAGGCTGAGGCCGTCCGTCTCCTCGAGCTCGACTAAGCCCAGCTGCTGTCAGCTTCGCTTTTATCTCAATCAAAGCTCACCTCGATACAGAGCGCCTGCCACAGACGCAGCTTGTTCGCCTTGTCGCTCGTGAACTCGGGGTCCATGAGGAAGCTGCTGTCAGCTGAGTCCAGAATCTGAAGCTGTACCTGTCGATCGACTCGCGCGCATCCGACGCGCTCTGTATACTCTCCGTGTGTGTACGGCGGCTGGTGGCGCTGGGGCGGTGTGTGTCGGCGCTGCTTTCTCTGTCGCCGTCATTGCCGTCGCTGGGTGACGTCGGGATCGCGCCCGCGATCGATCTGCTCGCGCTGGGCGTAACGCCCGCGGGCCAGGCAGCACGGCGTTCCCCGCCGCTGATGGCGAGCGACGCGATGCTCGACTCGAGCGAGCTCACGTTCGGGGAGGTGGACTGGGAGAGGGTCGGCATGAGGATGACCTCAAAGTCGTCGCTGTCCGGGAGGCTTATGACGGACATGGCGCCGGACGCGCTCGTCTCCGAGTCGGAGAAGGTGAGCATGGCAGGTGGTAGGGTGTAGGGCAACGAGGAGGGGGTAGTGTAAGGTGGTGGGGAGAGGGGGAAGAGGTGGGAGATCGGGAGAGGGAGTGGATGGAGGGAAGAGGAGGTGATGAAGTGTTGAGAGGATCAGAATGATAAGTTGTAGTGCGAGGAGGAAGGCTGAGACATCTGTTGTTAGGCTAGTCGCTCAACACACAGTCACTCTGTTGCCACCCAACACCCAGAGTGGAGGTCCAGGCTCCGGACATGCCTCCATGTCCGCCCACGTGGGGGGCGTCACTCCACCAGCCTCCATCAACCCCACAGCGCTCAACAACAACATAGCCGTTCTTGACAGCTCGACATCTTGATAATTGACAGGAAGGAGATGGTGGCGCGGCACTTGTTCTCCGTCTTCGATGTGACACGCCAAGGTGGGTGTCGCGCTTGCAGCTGTCGTGCTCCGGATGACAGCTGACGCCAGTCTTCTTCGAGACCCCGCTCTCGCTCGGCATCGTCAACCTCAAGCCATTGCGCCCCGGCCGTGAGTTCACCCATGCTCAGCTACGTCGAGTTCTCCCAGCTGACACCCAGATGTCCTGATCATCAGCAAGCGCGTCGTGCCCCGCCTCGCGGACCTGGACCACTCGGAGGTGTCCGACCTCTTCCAGAGCGTGCAGCGCGTCGGCCGCATCGTCGAGAAGGCGTACGAGGCCGAGGCGCTGAACATTGCCGTGCAGGTGGGTTGCTACTCCCCTCGCTTCCCCGTCCCTCCCCCTCTGTTTCCGTCCTCTGTCCTCCCTCTCTCCCCATCTCACCCCCTCTGTCCGCTCCGCTCCGATGATGCCCAGAGCTGACCCCAGGACGGCGTGTCAGCAGGCCAGTCCGTCCCGCACGTGCACGTGCACATCATCCCGCGCCTGCGCTCCGACTTCGGCGGCGAGCCCGACAACGTCTACCCGGCGCTCGAGGGCGCCGAGCGCGAGCTGAACGCCGACCTCGTGCGGCACGGCAGCGTGAGCGAGGACAGCACGGCTGCCGCCGGGGCCGTCGAGGCCGCCGTGGAGGCTGCGCGGCGGCGGCGCGAGAACGGGTGGCAGGTGCCCAAGGACGAGGAGCGGAAACCTCGGTCCGACGAGGAGATGGCGGACGAGGCGCGCTGGCTCGCTGGGCTCATGGCCTGACGCCGCACATAGCATCTACATCGTAGACCAGGTAGTGCCTGGCATGTAACATTGCATCGACGGAAGTTGGACTGGCTGGTGGCGGAGACCCATGGCAGTCCGAGAGTGGCGGCGTATGCATATCCGCCCTCCCTGCTATGACCGACCACCACATCTACTCCACTCGCTCCTCGCTCGTTGCATTCTCGTCGTTCTTGGTGGTCGACGCCGGGGACAACCAACTCGGCAACCACCAACCGGACACTCGGCATGCTCGGCCGACATCGCCGCAGCCCATCGCAGAAAGCCGACGGCGCCACCTGATGGATGTTGCTGAAACTTCAGGCTGCTACCTGGCCGTGAGAGTCTTGTCTGGACACTCTCTCACTCCTCGAGCACCCCATGCCGCGCCATGACGACCGCGCCCGGCGACACAGAACAGCGGGGCGATCCCCTCGGCGACCATGATAAGCCGGTATCGGAGGTCGAGCTGTCCGAGCTCGGCACCGAGCCGCCGACACCCAAGCCATACAGCGCGTTCTCAGAACGCACCAAGTGGTTCATCATCACGCTCGCGGCCATCGGGTCCATCTGCTCGTAAGCCCTCCACTGATCGCGCTCACCCAGCCCGATATCCACCAACATCTTCGTCCCCGCCATCCCGATGCTGGTGGACGCGTTCGGCGTGTCCCCGGAGAAGATCAACCTCACCATCACAATGTACATGGTGTTCCAGGGGATCACGCCGGCGTTCTGGGGCGCCGCGGCGGACACGTACGGCCGGCGCCCGGTGTACATCCTCACGGTCGCGATCTTCGTCGTCTCCTCCATCGTCACGGCCGTGTGCCCCACGGACGCGTACTGGCTCCTCCTCCTCATGCGGATCGTGCAGGCGTCCGGGGCGAGCGCGACGATCGCCGTCGGCTCGGGCGTCATCAGCGACGTCGCGAGGCCCCAGGAGCGGGGCAAGTACCTCGGCCTGTTCAACGTCACGATGAACATCGGGCCGAGCATGGGCCCGCTGCTCGGCGGCGTGTTCGCCGGCACGCTCGGCTGGCGCTCAATCTTCTGGTTCCTCGTGATCATGGGGTGCGTCATCCTCGTCCCCATGATCCTCTTCCTGCCCGAGACGCTGCGCGCGCTCGTCGGCGACGGGAGCGGCACGCCGCCCCTCCTCAACCGCACGCCGGGGCAGGTCATGCACCGCAAGAAGGCGAAGAAGGTCGGCGCGACCACCAAGGCCGTCGCGTACGGGCGATACAACCCGCTCACCAGCTTCCTGCTGCTCAAGGAGCCCGACCTCCTCCTCATGCTCCTCTGGGGCAGCGTGTACTACTCGCTGTACTACTCTGTCCTGTGAGCGCGCGCACGGCCCAGCTTACCACAGCACAATCTTCTCGACCCTCTTGAAGGAGCACTACGGCTTCGGCGAGGTCATGATCGGCGTGTGCTACATGTGAGCTCGGACCCGGCTGTGGCTGACGTTAGCTCGCAGGGAATAGGCATCGGCATCAGCAGCATCACGACCGGCAACGTCATGGACCGGCTGTACCGCGCCGAGAAGGCGCGCGTGGGCGGCGACCACCGCGAGCGCCCCGAGTTCCGACTGGAGCGCACGCGCCTCATTATCCTCCCCGTGCACGCGGCGCTGGTGCTCAGCTCGTCGATTGCGCTGGGGTGGACGATGCAGAAGCGCGTGCACGTGTCCGTGCCCATCATCATGAACTTTGTGTTCGGTATCGGAACGGGGTTCCTCACGACGACGACGATCTACAGCATCGACCTGATGCCGGGGAAGGGCGGGGCGACTACCGCGTCGGTGAGTTGAGAGAGGGTGGGTAGTGGGTGGAGGAGAGGTTGTTGGGCGGAGAGGGGAAGGTGGGATGGAGGAAAGTGTGGTGGAGAGGTGAGAGATGACCGACTCACGCTAGTTCAACTTCACGCGGTGCCTCATCGGCGCAGCCTTCGTCGGCACAGTGCAGATCATCAACCGAGAGATCGGCGCCGGGTGGATGTTCGTCCTCCTCAGTGGAATATGTCTGCTGGTGACGCCGCTGCCGCTGATCGTGATACGGTACGGGCCGAGGTGGCGTGCGCAGCGGGCAGAGAGGGCCGAGAGGAAGGATACCGTGGAGTTGGCGGAGAGGGTGCCGCCCAGTGGGAGCGTGGCGAGTGAGGAGAGAAAGGATTAATGGGACTGATCTTGACCTGTATACTAGCATGCACGGGATAGCGGGTTACGTGGTTGACGCCCAGACTGCAGGTGAGGGAAGGTCACCTCACCATTACTGCGGTTTATAAACGGACTGGACATCGGCTTTCGCTCTCACCACTTCTTTCTTCTTCACCGCTTCACATCTTCTTCCACTTCTTCTTCCATCTTTCCTTGACTCTCTTGGTCTGAGCATTGACCTACACATACACATATACACCCCTCTTGACTCGTAGCCACCACCATCATCTCCCTGCCGTCACTGCCGGCGCACCACCGCCACCTTCACCTTCCCCGCGAATCTTGGTACCAGTGACAGTCACCCCACGATGACCGTGTGGGACACCCCGCGTGGGCGCCTCTCGCGCATCGGCGAGTACGATCTTGGGGAGACGATCGGCCGTGGCGCTTATGGTAGGTATTTCTCCGTCATGTACACCCACTCATAACAGCGCACGTCCGCGAGGCCATCCACCGTGAGACGGGTCAAGTCCTCGCGTGCAAGATCCTCCCAGCCCTCCACGTCCCCGGTGTTGCCCCCAGTCGCGACAAGACCCTCGACGCAATCGAGGCATACAAGGAGATCGTGCTGCTCAAGGCCTTCGCGGGCGCCGGTATCTCCGGCATCGTCCAGCTGGAAGGCATGATGGAGGAAGACGGCTGGACGTAAGCTCACGTCGACTCAGACACAGCTAACATCAGATACGTCTTCATGAAGTGCTACGACGGCGACCTCAGCAAGAACAAGGACCTGGTCAGGGGAGCCGCCGTCTTCCCCTTCTTCCGCGCACTCCTCCGCACCCTCCAGAGTATTCATCTGCTCGGAGTCAGCCACGAGGACATCAAGCGTGGAAACATCCTCATCCTTAAGGAGAACGGCCGTGTGCGGCCCATCCTGGCCGACTGGGGTTTCGCGCAGTTTGTCCCCGACGGTGGACACGTCAAGAGTCTTGGTGGCACAGTTGATTACTCGAGCCCGGAGAAGGTGGCGGTGAGCTGACGACCAACCGCAGAGCTGACACCAGGACCTGCGATATGACCCCTTCCCAAGCGAGGTGTGGTCACTCGGCATCATCCTCCTCAAGCTCCTCCGCCTTCCTCACCCATACCTTCACAACGACAGCTGCACGTCGGAGGAACTGAAGCAGAACATCATGCAGGGGGAGCCTAAGTGGTCCTGGCGCTCACGAGACCTGCGCGACGGCGGTGTCGCCGAAGTGGTCCAGGGGATGCTCGAGCGCGATCCCGAGCGGCGCTGGACGGTAATCTTCCCCACGTCGTTTGACGAAGCTGACCCAGATCGAGGAAGTCCTGACACACCCATTATTCTTCGACCCTCGCGACCATCCGTCACGAAGCATGCACATCAACACTCGCCACCGACTCGACTGGAAGGTGAAGAAGCCGGTATCACTCAGCGTCCTCATGGACGTCTGTTTCCTCGCCAACCAGAACCGCGAGTTCGACATTCCTCAGAACCCGAGGATCATGGAGGCAGCCATGTACGACCGGTACCCCCACTGGCAGCAGCGCTGGGCTACCATGCTCACCAAGTACGAGGCGAACCGCGAGGTCAAGGACTGGTTAGACCTCTTCCCGCCGACGATCGAGGAGGCCAAGTCGGAGAGCGGTAAGCTGGGTGTACCCCCCAGTCAGCTGACGCCAGCGCCATCTCGTGGTCGCCACTCGAGCGGACTACGCGAGATTCACCTCACTCCGGTGGTGAGTTCTCCTCGGTTGTAAGCACTGACTGCAGGCCATTCCTCCCAAGCTTCCGCGCCACGTCCCAGTTCACACTCCACCCAATCCCCGCAAGGTGCGAATGCCCACCCGCAGCCGCAAGGGCAACGAGGAGAACGAGCTGCCGTGCGCTCCCAAGATGGTCGCCATCGGCCGCGGGGTTGGCGCCGCCGTTGGTGTCGCCATTCCTCGCGTGGTTGGGCCCTCTGGCTTTGGTAACCAGCATGGGCGCGCCGCAAAGGTGAGCTGCGTTTTCCTGGTCAGCTGAATCCAGGCCATCCAGATGACGCCCGAGCAGCTCGTGAGTGAGGTGACGCCGCACACACCTGCCCCTCCCAAGGTGACGCGGCGTGTCAGCAAGCCCGTCAAGACGCTGCCGCTCGGCCCGAAGAAGACTGTCCCTGCGTGAGCTCGATCAGCCCGTCCTAGCTAACACCAGGGTGCAGACCAAGCGCTCCACCGACGCCACGGAGCAGAAGCTCAAGGGTGTGTACACCTCCACCACCGCTGACGCCAGACCTCAACATCAGGGGCGCCCGCCGCCGCCAGGCGGTTGCGGAGCGCGTGTAGAATGCGCGCTACCCCGCCCTCCCAGCAGTTGGCAGGCGTCCCCTCGGCCCGCGGCCACCTCGAGTCTTTTAAGCAGCAACTTGACCACAGTCCACACCTTGACCATAGTCCACCGCCCGCCCATCCATAGACGTCATCCGCATCGTACATCTTGTCATGTGATTGTCATCTGTCTACAACGGTATGGGCATGCAGGGTATCAAGCGAGCGATATCGCGACAGTCGGTATCTCGCGGGACCCCATCCGCGTGTGTCCGGGGACGCTGGGGATGCTGTTCCGTGCCGACTCGGAGAACGAGTAGTCCTCGAACCCGTGGTTGAGGGTATACTGCGCGGGCTCGTCGTCCCACGGGCTCGCGTAGCTGGAGCGCTTGGACGCGCCGTCGTCCTCGGCCTTCTCCGTCGCGGCGTCGAGGTCGGCGCGGCTCACCCTCTGGTTAGGGGGGTTGAACACGTCCGCGAGCTCGTCCTCGACGAGCGCGCGCGTCTCCTCCGTGATGGCGTGCAGCGCGTCCGGCGCGCTCCACGCATGCACGGCCACCTCTTCGTCGACCTCGTACCCGTACACGACGAGGGTGACGAGCATGCCGCGGCGCGCGGCGTCGGCGAGCACCTCGCTCCGCAGCGGCGAGCGGAGCGCCTCGCGCCGCGGGTCGCCGGCCGCCAGCGCCAGCGCCGCGGTGCCCGTCGCGGTGGCGGCGACGGCGGGGCCGAGGAGGTGCACGATGGTCCCGCGGTCCGCGGGGCGGGGGGCGGCGGAGAAGCGGCGCTCGAACGCGTCGAACGTCGGCTGGGAGGCGCGGCGCGCCGACAGGGCCGAGAAGGAGGGCTTGACGGGGGCGAGGGAGCGGCGCGCGGCGGAGCGGGTGTTTGTGTTGGGCGACGAGGCGTGCGAGTACGCGCTGCCGGCGGAGGCGGCGGAGGCGGCGGAGAGGGAGCGGGTGTGTGTCGGCGTCGAGGGGGCGGAGGGGTTGGGCGAGGGCTCGCCGGGGGAGAGGGTCTCGGGCACGGGCGCGAGGGTGCGCGCGGCGAGGGGGCTCAAGCTGGAGGACGGGACGCGGGCGGAGGGGCGGCGGACGAGGCCCGAGAGGGAGCGGGGGGTGGGCGCGGGCCCGCTGGCGGTGGAGGGGCGGGAGGAGGCGTCGCCGTCGTGCACGGCCGCGAGGGCGGTCTGGATGCGCAGGCGGAGCGCGAGGGACAGCGGGGAGCGGTAGAGCGCGAGGAGGTGGAAGAGGGACCACATCATCCAGTCGACGAGGCGGGGGCGGGGGCGGGGCGCGCCGTCGGCCACGGCGGCGCGGGCGTACGCCGCGAGGTAGGTCCAGAGGCCGCGCTCGGCGGAGATGGCGTCGGGGACGCGGACGGCGGCGACCTTGACGATCTGGAGGGCCAGGGCGGCGTGCGCGGCCTGCGCGAGCGGGGGTCCCCGCGGGGGGCGCAGGGACAGGCGGAGGAGGCGCACCCACAGGGGCTGGGGGTCGCGGGCGGGGGGCGGCTCGAGCTGCAGCGCGAGGGGGAGGACGACGGCGGCGAGGAGGCCCGCCGAGGGCGGCACGCGCTCGAGGGCGTGCAGCGCGTCCACGCCGGGCAGGAAGACGGCGAGGGCGAGGAGCTCGACCGTCGCGCGCCGCAGGGGCACGGCGAAGGCCATGGCCTCGTCGCTCGCGAGGGCGAGCATGCGCACCGCCGGCCCGACGTAGTCGTCCACCACGAGGCGCGCGGTGCTGGCCGGCAGGCGGAAGGCGCTGCGCCGGATCATGGCCGAGATGGCCTCGAGCACGCCGCTGAAGTCGACGCTCGCGATGCGCTGCCGGTACGCGGGGACGAGGTCGGCGAGGAAGCTGCTCTCGGCGGAGAGGTGGGCGCGCGCGAGCGCGCCGAGGATGCGCGCGATGCTGGCGCCGCCGCCGTCCGCGAGCACCTGGAGCACTATGTCGAGCAGGCGGCGGGTCGCGTGCACGCCGATCGCGCCGCCGGCGGCGGTGAACGCGTCCACGAGGGCGACGTACGCGCGGCGCGCGGCGGCCCAGTCGGCGCCGCCCGCCTCGTCGCCGG
The DNA here is from genome assembly GCA_023630115.1 of Cutaneotrichosporon sp. PK4640. Classification (NCBI taxonomy): domain Eukaryota; kingdom Fungi; phylum Basidiomycota; class Tremellomycetes; order Trichosporonales; family Trichosporonaceae; genus Cutaneotrichosporon; species Cutaneotrichosporon sp. PK4640. The sequence continues at coordinate 14,532 of JAMALN010000377.1, read as the reverse complement.
GCACGAGGCGCTGGAGGTCGCTGTCGTCGCTGGCGCGCATGCGCTGCACGAAGCGGCCGATGACGTCGACCGCCTCGGCGAGGAGGGCGCGGGCGCGCTCGCCCGCCCCGGCGTGCAGGTGCGGCGCGAGGGCGGCGAAGAGCCCGATGAGGCGGATGCCGCGCCGGCTCGCCGCGTTCACGGCGATCACGGTGACCAGGAGGCGCACGATGTTGTCCGTCGGGAAGAGGGCGGGCTCGAGGGAGATGGTGTCGCGCAGCTCGGAGAGCGAGACCTCGGCGCCGCCGCTCTGCATCTGCAGGAGCGCCTCGACCTCGTGCTTCCGGTTGAGGTCGCGGATGCCCGAGGGCACGCCGGACGCCGGGTCATCGACGCTCAGCACGGCGAGCAGGTCGTACGCGGCGCGCGCGTCGAAGCCGTCCGCGTGCATGTGCTCCGCGAGCGCCAGGCACAGGTGGTACACGAACACGTCCTGGTGGATGCGGTAGAAGCAGCGGCACGCGTACTCGACCGCGTCCTTGATGCCCGCGTGCCCGCGCACGTACACGGTGTACACGGGGGCCATGATGGTGACGGAGCCGATGCTGGCGAACGTGCGGCGGAAGCGCGTCGCGCAGAGCGCGAGCGCGCGCATGCCCTGCGCGACGACGACCATGTCGCCCCCGTGCAGCCCCACCGCGGCCGTGATGTTGTACAGAAAGTGCCGGAGCTCGGCGCGGTCGTTGTAGTTGCCGTTGATGGTGGTGAAGAGGTCGACGACGAGCTCGATCCACGCGCGCGCAAACGGCAGGTGCCGCATGCTCTCCTGCACCTGGAGGTTGAAGAGCATCTTCTTGACGAGGTACACGTCGCGCGGGTTGGCGCGGAGCATGGCGGCCAGGAGGAGCAGCTGGGCGGCCTGCACGTCGAGCAGGCCGTCCTGCCAGGGCCGGTGGAGCTTGAACCCGCCCTCGGTCTCGTAGATCGACGCGGGGAGGAGCACGTGCTCGGACTTGGTCTTGCGCACGTCGCGCAGCGAGATCTCGCACACCGAGGGGATGAGGCGCGCGATCGTGCCCAGCACGGGCGCCCAGTGCGGGAAGGCCGTGTCCGCGCGCACGGCGACTTTGAGGAAGCCGACGAGCGCGTTGAGAGCCGCGTGCGCGAAGCCGGGCGTCGGCTGCGCGATCACCCCGTTGAGGCGGAGGAGGGCGTTGCCGATGTCGTGCGGCAGCTCCTCGGACACGGGGCGCATGAAGAGCGTCGCGTCGTCGCGCTCGAACATGCGCACGAGCTCCTTGGACAGCAGCTCGACGCCGATGTCGTCCGCGACCGCGAGCTGGCGCGCCTGGTCCATCACGATCGCCACGAGGTCGGGCGGCACGACGGCGCGGTGCACCTTCGCGGCGTTGGAGTGCAGCGACGAGTTCGAGCCCTTGCGCTTGACTGCCTGCCCGGCCTTGTGCTCGGGCGCGACGCTGCCCTTCCCCACGACCGGCACGGCGGTGACGGGCACGCGCTCAATGTCGTTGGCGGTCATCTCCTCGTCCTCGGTCCAGCCCAGCTGCATGAGCCGCTGGCGCAGCTCGAGCGGCAGCGCGCGCCCGTACTTTTGTAGCGCGGCGTCCTGCGCGTCCCGCGGCGTCACCCACGCCTGCGAGCCCATGTCGGCGATCACAAACTCGAGCTGCCGGTGCGGGAAGCGGAAGTTGAGCCCGCGCTTGTCCGTCACCGTGTCCTGCGTGTACACCTGGAAGCGGTAGCCGTAGAGCATGGCGAGCTTGAGGAGCGCGTAGGCGCGGATCGTGGGGCCGGCGTTGTACAGCTCCGTCTGGACGAGGTTGCGCAGCCCGCCGCGCGCGGCCTCGGCGCACTTCATCATCAGGAAGGTGAGCTGGTCGACGGGCTGGTTGCGGCTCGCGTACCGCTCCCACACGACGGGGAGGAGGGCGCCCCAGTCCTCCGACCCGAGGCTCGCCTGCGCCGTGACGAGGAGGGTGGGGAGGGCCTCGGAGAGGGGAAGGTTGAGGCACGCGACACGGGGTGGGGTTGTGGTGTCGTCGGGGTCGGCGGTGGACCTGTACAGCCGGGTGAGCGAGTCGATCTGGCTCGTCTCCGGCCCGTGTGGGATGCCGCGCCACGACGGTGACGTGTACCACTGCACGGCGAGGCGGGTCGCGGAGGTACGCTTGATGAGCCCCGCCCCGACGCGGAGGGTGCGTATGAGCTGCGCGACGAGACTGCGATACACGGGCGGGAGGACCGCGTCGCGCTCCTCGGCCTCGAGCATGGCGCCGAGGCGGGTCTCGAGGCCGCCCGCGAACGTCGCGAGCTGCGCGCCCTTGACCCCCTTGAGGCCGAGGAGCAGCTCGAGGAGGAGCGCGTACCGGCCGAGCTTGACGGCCGCGACGGACGCGGCCTTACTCTTGCCCTTGCGCGGGGACATGTCGCCGAGCACGATCGCGACCATCTGGGGATCCGCGCGCGTCCAGAAGACCTCGGGGCCGAGCTGGTCCGCGAGGGCCGACACGACGCGGAGGGGCCTGGCGAGCGTCTCAGCGGACGTCGCGGCCGCGCACGCGAAGAGGGGCTTGTAGAAGAGCTGGGGGTGGGCCGTGGCCAGCCAGGCGAGGAAGGACTGCGCGTCGGGGCTGGGCGGGAGGGTGGCGAGGTGCTCGAGGAGGGGCGGGACGCAGGCGCGGCCCAGCGGCATGTCGGTGAGCAGGAACGCCCGCGTCGCCTTCATGACCTGCGCGGCGGGGAAGGCGGCGATGAAGCCCGCCGCGACGGGGGCGGTGAGGGCCTTGTGCTCGGCCAGGAGGTGCTCCAGGCGCGCGGCGTACGGCGAGTCGGGGGCGGCGCAGTCGAGCGCGAGCAGCACGGCGGCGTAGCCCGCCTCGATGCCGTCGCGCTCGGGGAGCGCGGTGGCCTCGTCGAATATCTCGCGCGCCATGTCGGCCACGGACGAGACGATATCGCCGTCGTCGACGTCGCGCACGAGCACGGCGAAGGACGCGAGAAACGTATTGCTCGCCAGCAAGCGCAGTTTGCGCGCCGACGCGGGCATCCCCGGCAGCATTGGGGGCGGGGCGAAGCGGCGTAGCACGGCCGCGCTGCAGTCGAGCATCCAGGCGCCGACGTGTCTATCCGCCGCGATGGCCTTGGCCGCCGCGAGCCACAGGAGCTCGCGCTCGGCATCGCGCGCGCTCAGGCTCTCGTCGTCGATCAGGGGCATGACGGAGTCGGCGTCGACGTCGATAATCTCTCCCGCGCCGAGGGCACCCAGCAGGTCCCACACGAGGGCCTGGTGCTCGTCGCTTGCGTAGCTCGAGTTCTCGAGCGCGTGGAGCAGCCCGAAGAGGGCGATGGCGACGCACTCAAAGTCGAGCGCGCTGGTCGGCCGGTGCAGCGCCTCGGGGATGGACGGGTCGCGGCGCAGGATCTGGGCGAGCAGCCGCAGCCCGCGCTCGCGCGACGGCCGGTCGTCGAGCAGCAGCGCGCGGCACAGCCACAGCCAGCGGTCGAGCTCGTCGTCCTCGCTGTCCGTGCGCCAGTGCGACACGATGGTGTAGAACACCTGCAGCGCCTGGGCGCGCTCGCCCTCGCGGCTCGCCGAGTCGGGGAGGAACGCGGTGCCGAGCTCGGCGAGGATCGCCGCGTGGTGCGGGCACGTGCGGCTCCACACGCGCTTGGCCTTTGCGTCGAGCCCGAACTTGACCAGCTCGCGCAGGAGGGGGTAGTACGCGCTGACGCCGTCCTCGTCGAGCGCCGAGTGCACGCTCCCGCTGCGCCCGCCGTGCGCGCTGTGGTGGGTGCTCTTGGGCTTGGGTTGGGTGGGGGGCGGGTGCGCGGCGCCGGCGAGGCGGCGCAGCCGGCGCGCGCTCTCCTCCCCCGCACACTCGTCGAGGCATGTCTTGACTGCGCGCGCGAATCTCCGGCGCTCTCTGCTCGCCTCCTCGCGCTCCTCGTCCGTCATGTCGACCGCGAAGGCGCCGTACGTGCTCCCGCGCCGCCGGTCGTAGCCGAGCACGTTCTCCACGACGGAGCGGAACCCGAAGCGCCCGGCGGTGCGGGACACGAGGCCGCGCTTGGGCTTGGGCGGCTCGACCGGCGACGGGCCGGTTATCACGTGCGCGCGCACCTGCTCCCAGTGCTTCATGCCGGGCGAGACGGGCGGCTTGTCCTCCTTGCGGGCCGGGGCGGGGAGCTCCTGTGTGGAGAGGCGGAGCTGCGGCTTCCGCGGCGCCGAGGCGTTGGTCAAGATGGGGCGGAGGACGGGCGGGCCGCCCTCGGCGGGAGGCGAGGTGGGGCGCGTCGTTGGGCGCCCTGGGAAGGAGAGGGAGGGCGCGGGGGCGAGGTTGGGGTCGAACATCGAGCTCGGGACGGGGAGGGAGGGGAGGCGCGCGATCTCGGGGGAGAAGGAGATGGCGGGCTCGGTGCGGCCCCTCGGCCTGGCGGGGGTGGGGAGGGGGGCGGGGGTGGGAGGCGGGGCCTCGCCCTCGGGCATGGGGCTGAGGCGGCTCTTGGTCGACGCGTTCCGCGACACGTCCATCGCGACGGGGGACATGACGTGCGGGATGTCGACGGAGGACGCGGTGGTGGAGCGGTCTCTCGTCGACGACATGGGTAGGGTGTTGCTCGTGGCGGTGGTGGCGTGGGTGGGGGCCGGCGTCGACTGGCTCGTGGCGAGGCTCGGAGCGCGCGAGAGGCTGCCCGGCTCGTCGCTGAGGGCCGTGTCGACGCCCCAGTCGCGCGAGCCCCGGGAGAGCGCGCTCATGAGGGACGCGGTGGAGCGGTGGCGGGTGCGCGCGGGCGCCGGGCCTGCGGGGTCGGCCGGCGCCATTGTGAGGGCGGGAGCGTGTGAGCGTGAGTGGAATGAGTATATGAGTAGAGGACCGAACGTGCCGAGCACAGCATGAGCACCTCCACCGGCGTGGATGCGTTCAGGGGCGAAACGGACGTGTTCCCAGGCCATGAATTGGCCACGTGCGAGTCCAACTCTACAACGAGAACCGGCGCGTTCTCCTTTCCCCTCGTCGTACGTCGTGCCTGCTTAGCTCTGTGGCCTAACCTTGCTCTCGTATACGTTCCCCGACCCGACGGCGGGCTCGGACAAGCGGCGTTCTGGAACCCGCGGTTCGCCCACATACCTTCTGTGCTGCCCATGCCTCACTACTCGCTTACTCCACTCCGTTCGTTCCTCGCTCCACTCCCGGCACACTAGCAAGCATGACACGCTGCCCCACGCGTCATGTTGTCGCGTTAGTTCCCCCATGGAAACGTCTTGGCGACTCCAGGCGCCGCCTCGACCGCTCCCGACCTGCCTCGCCCATACTCCGTTGCCCGCCTCTGCCCGCTCGGATTCAGCCTCAGAGTCACCGAAAAACTCTATACATCTGCGTCGAGCAATACACACGGCGTGCTCCTCGCACGCCAAACAACGCAACGCGCGCAAGCCCACGCGCAAACTGTATTTTGGATCTACCTGTCGAAGGCGCACATTGTCACGTGAGACAGGTCGTTCAGACTGTTACACCCTAGGAAACAAGAGACAAAGTAAGACTCAGCTCAAGGCCCAAAGCCCGGCTGGGGCTGGTACATGGGGACCGAGCTGAAAGGTATGCTGCGGTCAGGGACGCACGCAACTGTGGCACTCACGAGCCCTGCAACATGGGCATGGGGGGTGGCGGGAGGCCGAGCGCGTGCTCGGCCACCCACGGCTGCATGACGGGGTTGGCAAAGACGCCCTCGTCGGGGGCCATCGGCATGGGCATGCTGACCACCTGGATCGTAAAGTCGGTCGTGGCAGTGGCGGGGCGGTGCGCGCCGTCGATGAAGTCGGCCTTGACGTGCACGCTGACTGGCGGGTGCGGCTGGTCGGGGACGCCGGTGAGCTTGCCGTCCTCCCAGTTGAGCCAGTGGGGAAGGGAGCCCGGCGGCGAGGTAAAGGTCGGCTTGATGCTGCTCGAGGGCGCCATCGGGTCCCAGATTTTGGGCTCCCACTCGTACCGCTGGTTGATCACGCTGGTGTGAGCACATGAAGAGACGTGGGAGACTTACGCAAAGGTGGGAGGGGTGCCAATAATCTTGCGCTTGAACGGACGGAAGATCCAGCCACCGCCGGGCAGCTTCTTGGCATCAATGTGCCAGATGTGATTGCCCTTAGACTTGGCCTTCTTGCCGTCCGCGTTGAAGCGCGAGATGAGGTCCTGGTGCCAGAGGTAGACCTTGACCTTCTTTATGGACATGGTCTCCTCGGTGATGCCACGCGCGATCAACTCCTCGTGGAAGGCGTTGGTGAACGCCTGGATGCGGAACTTGAACGGGCGGTAGTCGGTCGACTCGTCCAGGCGCTGCATCTTCTTGGGCATGAGAACCTGGTGGAGCTTCTCGCCCTTGCTGTCCACGGCATCGACTGGATGTCAGCTGGGTTGATGACTAGGACACTCACGGTTGGAGCACACCTTGCTCAAGAAGTCCTGGAAGATCGCGTCCAACTGGCTGCGAACGTCGTCCGAGATGTGCACGCCAGACGTGGGCCCCACCTCGGACACATCCGGGCCAGCCGAACTGCGTCTACGCTTGGGACGCCGCTGGGCAGCATCATCATCATCGTCATCGTCGTCATCATCATCATCGTCATCAACCGGGGAGCCGGCGCGCGACTGCCACGCCGAAGGCGGGACACTCGTGCTCGCGCTCATACCCAGCTGCTGTCCAGGCTTGGCGGACGACGAGCTGCGGGCACGGGCAATCGGGCGGCCATCGGCACGCTGCTCGATGAGCGACGGGCGGCGCGACTTGGGAGCCTCAGGCTGAGGCGCCTGCTGCTGCTGCTGCTGCTGCTGCTGCTGTTGTTGTTGTTGTTGTTGCTGCTGCTGCTGCTGCTGCATTTGCTGATGCTGAACCAGCTGGTTGTGCATCATGGCGGCCTGCACCTGCATCTGCTGGACCGCCTGGGCCTGCATGATCTGCTGCTGCGCCTCCATCATGCTGCTGTGCCCGGTGGCCGCCGCCATGGCAGCCGAGGCCGCAGCGACGTTGTCGGGCATCCCCCACGGCTGCTGGTGCATGGGAGGGCTGGCAGGTCGAGACGGCGGCAGCACGGCCAGGGGTGAAGACACGGAAGGCATGTGGACACCGATGGCAGCCTGGTTGAAGGAGGCGTTGACGGGTGTTGTCGGGACGGGGGCAACTGGGTGGTGAACCTGCCCAGGCATCTGGTGGCCGTTGGGGAACGAGTGCGAGTGCACCAGGGGTGGAGGCTGTGGGGTTGTGCCAACAACAAACTCGGTCGCGGCAGTGGTCGCCGGGCGCATAAGATTGGAAGCGACGGGCGAGCTCAAGGCAGAGGCAGCCGAGGACGCGTTCGCGGAAGGATTGGCCGAGTTGGTAGCAGTCGTAGCCGCAGAGGGGAGTCCGGGCTGGCCCACAGGTAGAGACGGGAGGAGGGACAGGCCAGACACTGCGGGCGCGACGGGCAGAGGCTGCTGCGGCGCAACGTTGAGGCTCGGCTGGGCGGACGGAGAGTAGTGTCTGGGCGAAATGCTATTGTTCGACCCAGAGTTGGGCGTCGTCTCGCGGGGGGTGCGCGCAATGCCGAGCTCGCCAGCCTTGTCGAGCTGGTTGCTGATTTTGTTGAGAGCAGCCGGGAGTTGATCGGCTTGGCCGCTGAGGAGGGCCGCCTTTGCACTCTGGGCCTCGTTGACAATGCTGAGAAGAGGTCAGCAACCGCCTTTGCTCTATTATACCGCGTCGACTCACTGGTCAAGCATGGTCAGCCTCTCCATAGTGAGACGCTCGGCGATATCATTGGTGGGAAGCTGCGGGGCAACACCAGACGCGACAGCTGACCCCGACGCGCTCGGGACCGCAGACGCCACAGACCCTCCCTGTCCGGTCAGCCCGGTGGTGCTCTGTGGGCTGGCGCCTGATGACCTCCGGGACGAAAGGGTTGTGGCGTCCTCCATTGTGACATCGCCGGCGGTACCTGTCTGTGCGCCAGCCGCCGTGTTGGCTTCTCCTCCCAAATAGGTATTTGGGGGTCGTTCGGTCGCTGGCGAAGCAGCCACAGACGCCATGGCAGATGCGGGCCCGCCAAGAGGAGTAGTCGCCGCCGGCGAGTGGATAGCCGTGAATGCCAAATGATGCGGGACGGCAGTCACCGGTGCCGAGATAGCACCACCCCCGTTCATCTGCGGAAGCTGAAGAGGGCCCCCGAAGCCCGCCATGGCACCAAACGAGGGATCAAACGGTGAAATTCCGCTCACAGTGGTACTCCGCTGGCGACCAGCGGCCGGAGACAGGGAAAACTGCTGCTGCCCAGACATGAAGACACCACGGACGGGGCTCGATGGCTGCGACGCGGGGAGGCGGTACTGGGTCGTCGGCGCGGGCATCATGCCCCCGACCATCGGGCCGGCAGCTCCGCCGCCAAGGGGTGAAGGTGTTGGACGCGTCGACTGCGGAAGGGACACCGAGGAGGTGACAGCCTCGGTACCGTCTCCCGGCGCCGAAGGCAGCGCAGCCTCGGAGAAGCGGAAGTAATCTTCCGCTGGGTCGACGTTCATCTGGAGCGAGTCGGTGGTGAACGCGGCGCCCGAGCTCACAAGAGACGCGGGAGAAACGCCCTGGGCCAGCTGCAGGCCCGTGGGAGGTAACGCGATGTTGAGATTGGGGAAGCCTCGGCGATGCTGTTCTGATGGCGAGTCGCTCGGGTTGCTCTCCGAGCCAGGAGGGTGGTAATCCCCCCCGGCCTGAGAATCGGTTTGGGAGTCTATGCTAGACAAGTTAGCTTGAGCAGGCATGAGCAACGTACGTGAAGGGTGACGACGGGGAGGTCGAGTGAGCAGTGCCTCCTAACCAGACGTCTTCTTTAACCCCGCTGGCCCCCGTGTCGGCGAACAGCGGGTCAGAGGGGACGAAGCCCGTTGATGGATCCACGGCGCGCTGCGAGTGGCCGAACGAGTGAAAGTCGTTGGGCGAGAAAGAGGCGAAGGGTGAGGAGAAGGGCGGTGTGGACGTCACTACGGCAACGAACGAGTCGAGGCTGGGGAGGAGAGGCGGTGTCAGCAGGTGTCTTGACAGTGTGTGGTAGTAGACACTGCGGCTGGGTGGCCGAGATGACTCTCGTGAGACCATTCCAGCAATGTCGTGTGCGAGAGGAGTGTGGGAGGAGGAGTACGCGTGCGTGTGTATGTGTGTGTGTTGTGTGTGCGTGTAGACGTGTTTTCAAGGCAAGACAATCGAGACGACTTTTCTCTTCTGTCTGCGCCTCTCACATCATGCTCGATGTCGATGTGGGGGTGGTGGCCCGAGACCGACCTTGAACAGATCTTCTTCTTGCACACACCACCGCCCACGTACGTGTGTCACGGGCTTTGGGATGGCTTGGAGAGCACAGACGAGTCCATGCTTTCCAGGGCGCCACCAGAAAACCGGGCGCAGCTCGAGTGCCAGATCACCAGATGAAGCAGTCTGCGCGGCCAAGAGACCAAGTTGTCTCTTCCTACATCTCCCCCTCTCCAAGCGTGACGTTGGGGGCGTGCACATACCACACCCCCTGGTGCTCGTGCAGGTAGAACCAATGGAAATCAGACTCACCTATGCCTCGACGGTTGGTGCGGAAGAGAGAGGGAAGGGTTCTAGCGACGCGGGGAGCGAGCCAGAAGAACCGTTTCGCGTGTATCGCCGTGACTGAAATTGTCGGCACCCAAACGAGGGCGAGCGGACAAGGATCACGCGGTGACGCGGGTGTGGGGTGGAGAGGATGAACAGAGTCGAGGACGGGTGGATGTTGTCGTCGGACGCGACCAAGGCACGGGCTGCGGTGGTCGTGACGGCTTGGTTGAAGGAAGGTGTGACGCTCTACTCGGTGAGGGAGAGAGCAACCACAATGGCGATCAGACGTGGGGAAGCCGTCGCACAGCGTTGGGGATGGGGGGGATGGGATGGGGCGCAGTGGGCTTGCGTGCAAGTACACGGACGCGGTCGGTGCTGATCCAAGCGGGCGAAATCCCCGGTGAACTGTCGACGATCCAAAGAAGCTCGGATGCCGTTGACAGTTGGCTCGTCAATGGATCGATGGATCGAGCTGGCGTGGATGGTCTTGGATGGAAGGGGAGCCGTGACAGTGGAAGGGAGGGCGGTAGTCGTGACTTTGACTAGTGCAATGGATGGGCAAGGCCTAGACTAGGACTTGGTGGGTGTGTCGTGTCGCCTGGTAGGGAGAGGTGCGCGCCTCGGGCACAGCCGACTTTTCGGGTTTTCAACGTATACCTCGATGGGATCGAGGACACGGACACGCCCAAGAATGGCGGTGCGTTGGCGGTGCACAGGCGAAGAGGCGGGGAAAGAGATGTGCAAGGTGTGGTGGGATGGGCTGGGGGATGGTTGATGCAAGGATGTACCTCTAGTTACCCGATGATGGGGGTCAAGAGAGGTGGCCAGTGCAATGCCAATGTCTGTGCAGCCAACCACTCAATCCAAAAGACGACTGCTGCCAGCTGCCTGCTGGGTGGGGGGGATTTGGTAGGGGATTGCAGGGAGGAGGGGGAGGGCGAAGGGGGGGGGAAAGGAAGGGAGGGGGGGGGGGGGGGGGCAGGAAGGGCAAGCGGGCAACACTTCTGGGACCTGGCCAAACGCCGCCTCTGCTGTTCAAGTGGGGGTCGACTTTAAAGAGTTTGGCACGAGTTGTGGGTTGGTTGATCCTCTTCTTTCGGTCCGAGCGACGTGCACACGCGCGACAGCCGGTGCTGAGCGACGTGGGTCAGGTAAATAAGAGATCTCGAAAGTGGGCGCGGTGGATTGTAGATGTGTAGTTGCGAGTTGAGGAGAGAAAGACAAATGGCAAGCGACAAGAGGTGTTGCCTGTATACTGGATTCTGGTCGGGCAACGGGAAGAGGCGTTGCGGTAGTGATAGCGATAGATGAGTAAAGAAGGGGAAAGAGGAACAAGGCAAGGCGGGGCAGGGCGGGAACTAAGGGCCTTGGGGGCGGGGTACGAGACGAGAGAGAGAGATGCATCTTTTTGCCCACGTCAGAGAGGGAGAGAGGGAGGCGAGCGAAGGAGCAAAGGAGCGAGGAGCGAGCAAGGCAAGAGAGGCAAGCCGTGGGTGAGTAGCCGCAGCGCCGCAGCGCAAAGAGGCGTCGAGGCGCTCACGGCAGGCCGCCTGGCGACACAAGATCTCGCCGGCGATTTACGAGGCAAGACGAGGCGGTCAGGCGGGGAGGTGCGAGGTGTATTGGAGGATGGCACCATGTATGGTCAAGAAGGGAAAGACCGGATTGCGAGACAATTGCCCAATTTGGAAACCTGTGCTGGGTCCTGGGCTGTCCTGGGTCGTTCCTAATCAAACAACACAGTCTAGGCGCTCAGAGGATTACTAATGGCTTATGTTCAATAAGGGAAGCCAAGGGACGCTAGTAATGTCTGGACTGGTGTATGAGCGGTAATCCCGGGTCCGCCTGCCTGCGGTACCTAGTTCAGGGCAATACAGGAAGCAGTTGTGCCTTCATCAGGATGAACATCGCTACATTTCGTACACCCCTTTGCGCCCCTCTTGCGCCCCCTCCCTCCCCCCTCACGCAACGTGGTTCATCCTCCTGCCTTCCCTGAGCCAACCCTGAAGCGACATGCTTCCACGGCCAGTGGATCCAGTTTGCTGCCGCCTCGGCCGATCTGCCACATTTTCACTTTGTGCGTTCCCTCTCCCTTCCCTCGCGCCACCAGGCTCACTGTGCCTTCTTTGAGGGCGCCATGAACGCGCGGCGCTCCCAATCTCAGTTGCATCCTGTCGTCCCAAGGCATTGGGAGCTCCTGACCCGTTCAGAAAAGTCGAGACTCGAGGGACTCCTCAGGGAGGCGATTAGATCAGCGTCGCACGGCGGTCGGTGGGCAAGACGTCCAGCATCGGCTGCACCGCTCGCAGTTCCGGAGGCCGGGTGGGGGCTTGTGGCGGGCAGTAAGCGACGGAGAGCAGTCTGCAGGCAGAGTGGCGCATGGGGGTGGGAGCGTCGCGAGCAAAGAGGCAGGTTGGTGGCCAGCACGGCAGGGCAGCGCAACACGGGCAGCTTGAGCCGCATGGGCGTCGACCATGGCGTCCGTCTTGTTGGCCGACTCGGGTCTCCTTCCGGCGTGCCTGCGCGATATCAGGCGGACATGACACACCGCCCCCTGCAGCTTCCACATCTGCCCACATGTGTCAAACCAAATCATCCCATCCCGAGATCAAGCACGTCAAGCGACATCGGCATCCTGGGCTGAGCACCGGCCAGAAGCCGTGGGGCATCCCTGGCACCTTACCCAACGATCCTCTCTTCGATCTTGAATGCTCGCGCGCGCAGCATACCCCGCCCCTCCCTCCCCTGATCCCAGCACCTCGGTCACCTGCCACTCTCGTCCTCGAGCGGCGGTCACCGACGCTTATCCGAAGCGGACCGGCCATCCACAAGAGAGATAGTCAGGTATGTGTAATTGATCTGACAGCCGCGGCAGTCGTACTCTGGGGCAGGAGTGTACTGCATTCGTGGCGCTTCACTCCTGGGCATGCTGGGCAGCTAGGTGTGACCGCAAAATGCCGCATCCCTCGTCGCGTGGCAGGCTAGCTGGCAAGCATGTTTGGCAAGATCGGAGCACGGCCTATTCCCACGAAGCGACTGAAACTTGTGCGGCTTCTGTTCCTTCAAACTTAGAATGACGCAGCCGTCTTCCGGATCTCCGCGCTAGGATTAGAGGATGGCGGCACTGGCGGCACTGGCGGCACAGGAACGTGCTCAAAGTGTATTTCATGGATACATGATGGGCTGGGTAGCGTGGGTAGTGTAGCGTGGGTATCGAGAGCCAAGTGTCAATAGGCATGAGCGCTCTTACCCTCCCCTCCCTCCAGGCCTCGAACTCAATACCCCACACCTCGCATTCACTCGTCCGCTCGCACCTCCCGCGAAACTCACGCATTTCAGTCGCAGCCTTGGGGGTCTCGTGCCGTGGCTGCCGGTGGCTCTCAATTGCGCGTCGCGTCGCGCGTCGGCGTGGCTTGTGGCACTCCGGCATGGCGATCAATGCCCATGCTGGTGATCTGTAGATCGTCAGGATGACGCGAGCTACCCTCCGAGGGGCCGGAGCGCGTCCGGCTCCAGTCATGGACCTCTCTGCGGGGGTCGTATGCACGAGTTCATTGTTCTTGCCCGGTTGCCCGTTGCTCGCTGCTCGGAAACGTGCTCGCCGAATGCCTGCAGATGCTCGCAACTCACTGCCCACTGCAGTTCCCCGGTCAGTTGTGGCACACCTTGTTCCACTTCTGGTGATCTGCAGATCCGCTGAGGTGAGATGTGGCATCCTCAAACCAGCAGCCGTCTATGCTTGGCATCGTCACGGCGCCCGGCTTCGGCCCGGCTTTAATCTCGTCCAGTTGACTTGTCCATGCGCTGCCTCCCGTATGAAAGTCCTGCAAGTCCCTGTGGGTCCGCCCACCCGTCCATCTCCAGACATGGTTGCTCGCGCTCAAGAGCAGCTCGCGCCTACAGACCGCCCAAGATCCCCGCCCCCTCCCCTCGCACCACTCCTTCCCGCCCAGCCGCCCCTCCTCTTGCTCGGACGAGTCACTCGATGAACGCATCGGACTCAGACCTCAAGTGCACCCTTGACGTTTGAGCTGCAGAGAGTGTGAACTGCTAATCTGATAATCAAGGCCGAAGAGATGAGACACGGACATGTCGCTGATCTCCTTGGACGGAGGCACGTGGCAAATGCCGAAGAGCCGGGCTTGAGCGGTGTTTGTGGCAGATTGTGGATGTTCAGGGTTTGTAGGGTGGCTGAAGTCTGGCTGGAACTTTGGCGGCGCCCACGGTGCATGAAATTGATTCCGCTAGGAGTAGCTGCTGCGGGTCGCGTTGTGCGGCGGTGCAGTCGGTTGTATAATTGTATATTTACAGTGGAGAGTTGTGATTACCCTGTGTTGGTGGCATGAACTAATGCAACATTATGTCCCACCCAGTGCACCCATTCAAGCCTTTCGGGCGCGCTATTACCCCCCTATTGCTAACTACTGTATCCGCTCTGCACGGGCATCCCTCGGCCCCCAGCTACCCCCAGCTACCCCCAGCTACCCCCAGCCCAGACCTCCCCTTCCCGCCTACCGTCCTAACCGTCCAAACGTCCAGCCAGCGTCCAGCCACCGTCCAGGCCCAACCCGCACCTCTGCGTGCTGCGTGCTTGCTCCAACCTTCCCCCCACCCCCACCTTGCCTTGTTCCGACAATCCCAACAACCTTGACACACCACTGCCTCCGCATTCGCATCGCATCAAACTCAATCCTACTCAATTCCACTCTCTACTACTCTTCCTCCTCCTCTGATCCTCTAGGCTCCCCTCTACGTCGACTGTCGATTCATCGGCCCCGACGCAAGCCTCAATCCTCATCTCCCCTCTCTCCCTCCCTTGTCCCCTCTCCCTCTCCTCCCCTCCCTTCGTCTCCTCCACCCACCTACCCCCCCTAGGGGCACATTTGATTCCTGTCGGTCCCCACGCTGGTGCAACCCTTTGGTTGGGATTGT